>JAKTZS010000049.1:0-61583 GCA_030562575.1 Wickerhamiella parazyma
AACTTCGAGAGCCCGAACGCCCACGCAGAGGCAAAGGCGCCTGGAACCTACATCTTGAAGCAATCACCGAACCACTCCTGCAAGTGCATCATGAATCGGCGATTTTATCAAGTGCGTTGGCAGCCAGAGGGTGGACAGATGACCTCGCCCATGGCATGGAGTCGATTGCTCACTACCAGAGCTTCCAACGCCACTTGGAGAGGGGCATGCAGACCACAGGCTACCTGCACAAAGTACTGTGTTGCGCGTCTACTGAGCGCCAGGACGAGTCTGCCCTTGCGCGTCTCCAGGTCCACTCTCGTGAAGACCCCTCCACCGCGCCAGTCAACATCTACAACCTGCAGGTTAAGGCGAACTACCAGTATCGTCAGAACCACATCAGCCAGGTTGAGGAGGACGTTGACAATGCCGCGATGGCCGCCACCTTCACGCTCAAACTGTCTGAACCAGCCCTCGCTAAGATAGCGCAGGTCCTGACCACCGAGGAGATTGAGACTGCCATCCGCGAGATGCGGGGAAGAGTGTCGCCGGGGCCATCAGGGCTCCCCGTGGAACTCTACAAGTGCTTTGGCACTCTGCTTGCCCCGCAGCTTCATAGCTGGGTTTTATGCGCAATCAAAGAGGGAACATTTGGCACGACCACAAATTTTATCCGTGTACTCCTCAAAAAGCCAGATAGCTACGAGGTGGGGAACTTTCGTCCTATCTCACTCATGGACACTGGCCTTAAGATCGTGATGAAGGCCATGACTAGCCGTCTGCAGATGGTTGTTGGCGACATCATCGCACCAGACCAGACAGGCTTCGTACCGGGGCGCAGCATTGTTGAAACCATCAACAACGTCACTACTGCGCTGCGCCGCCATGACCTTCTCAAAGAACTCAAGAATGCCCCGTATATGAGCCAGCTTGACACTGCGGAAGACAATCGCCGTACGGACGAGATCCAAAAGATCCGCAAGGCAGCGAGCTCCCGCAGCCAGCGTGACGAGCAAATCGATCAGGCGAAGCGCGAGCATGCCCGGCAAGATGAAGCCAAAGCTGCATATCTGGAGAGCCCCCTTAATGTTCTCAGTGTGGATTTCGAGAAGGCCTATGATAGGCTGTATAGGCCCTTCATCTTTGCCGCCCTACGACACTTCGGCCTACCATCATGGTTCTGCCAGGTGGTCGAGGCAGGGTTGACTGATACAAAGGCCCGCGTGCTGGTTAATGGACACTTGGGTGAACCTTTCGAGATCGCGACCGGGGTACGCCAGGGCGACCCACTGAGCCCCTTGCTGTTCAACTTAGCCGCGGAGTGCCCCCTGTGCAATGTGAGACGCTACACTGACGGCCTGGAAATGGTGTATCCCTGCCAATCGGGCCTGCGTGGCGATTGGCCCGCTCGGGAACATGAGAGCCGCAGCGAGCCCCACCGCCTACAGGTAGCCGCCTTTGCCGATGACCTCTGCATTGCAGCCACGTCTACTCGGGATGCACAGCTCGTCCAGCGAGAGATGCAACGTTTTGTTCGGGCGTCTGGGAGTAAAATTTCACGATCCAAGACCAAGGTGCTCACTGCCCGGGGCGGAAAGAATTTTTTTTAGCGGCTTCACATGCGATCTACCTCTACGCGACAAGCGCTCTCCTCCCAGGCCTCGCCCTAGTTTCTTCTCTCAAGGCGAACCTGTGCGCAGAAAGGCCCCACGGACCACTTTGGTCAGTGAGACCTACGATGGGCAGGAGCACTACAACCTACGTGACCTGCAGCTACTAAACCTGGAGGAAGACCCCTTCACGCTGTTGGGTATCCGTATAGACGCTAATGGTGGCAAGGCCCAATGGGAGGAACTCTTCTCCAAATTGAAGCGGACAGTTCAGGCCCAGTACCGCTACGGTCTCTCTCATGTGATGGTTGTCCACGGTCTTAACACGTACTCCCTCTCGCGCATGGTCTATGTGAGCGCTTTCCACCCCCCACCTCCTGGGATGGTGTTCGCTCACAGGTGTATAAGGCTATGCGATGCGGCCAGAAGCGCTTGAGCATCCCTCAGGATCTTATCTTCCTCCCACGATGTAACGGCGGGTATGGGGTCCAGAACCCAGAGGTCGTGTTTCGCGCGCGCCAGGCGCACCGCTGGTACCTACTCTTTACCAGCAAAGGCTCAGGCTACGCCCGCTCAGCGACACTGGGCTTTATTCAAGAGTCCAGCCATTTGATGTCGCAAATCTTGCAACTTCGGAGAGGGCGCACCCCCGACTGCACCAAGGGCGGTACTATGCCCTACGAGCTATGGCATCCGGACGCCTTTTTTGGCGAGCGCCTGAATGTCGCGCCCTTCCGCAATCAGCCGGAGTACTGCCAGCTCCCTACGGACCTCACTGGGTGGATCCCAGCTGCCCTTGCGCCTCTGAGAGAGGCCACACTGGCCTTCACTCGCGCTGTGCCCGGAAAGCACTTTAGCCTGTTTACAGGCATGGGTGCTGTCCAATGCGAGCCGCATAAAGGGCAGCCCGAACCCATGCCACTGCGATCAGACATGTTTGAGGTACTCGGCAACATGCCAGGCCACGTCAAGCACTTGCTGCCTGCCATACAGGGTTCGTCTGTGTTTCAGCCCCACGAGGAGCCTCAGCTTAGTGCATGGGAGAGCGTGCAAGCGGCTAGCCAACAGGACAACAATGGTCGTATTACGGCTGAGTGCTTCAGTGACGCGCACCGCACGTTCTATCATCCGCAGCTGTCCCTGAGCTCGTCCAGCGACTCGTGGCAATGGCTCGACTACATTGACCACATACTCACCCCGCGTGGTATGACGACAGACCCTACCGACACGGCAGAGCGCAAGGCTACCCACGTGGCGCGCGCCCACAATTTCTAGAGGTCCCTGCGCAAGCTCGACTTTCAGTTCCAAGAGGCCACCGACACGTGGCGCCTTTCCCTAGTTGACTGCTGCTCCCCCCCTCCCCAAGATTGAACATGGCTATGCCGTGTGGCTACGCACAGCGAGCGAAGTCATCTACACCAACCCTGACTGCCCTTTTTGCAGAAGCGGGCTACACGAAACGCCCATCCACGTCCTCTTTGAGTGTGCATTCTCTACAAATCTATGGAATCACTGCCTCACGGCACTCGACTCTAAGCCATCATCGTGGGATGACATGTACAGCTACGCGCACTGGAGGCCCTTTTTTTTTGCATTATTTCGTTAAGCCACGTCTCTATGACGTGGGTGCGGACCTGGGCCGCAACCAATTTAGTTTTAATACTCAAGTTGAGCTCATCTCCAATAGGATTTGATTATACTCAAGCCCAAAGGCCCTATGTCGGAGCCGTCTTTTGGCCCCCAAAAGCTTGCGCTTCCAGGCTTAATGCCGCCGCTGGTGCACCTGCCGTAACAGCCACTCTATTTCTGACGCGCCATATCTAGCGCCAGGTGTGTGACCTCTGGTGAGGTGGGGGTTGTCGAGCTGCCTTAGCAGCTGAGCTGTTCTAGAAGACTAGATTGCGTGGCACCGCCACTTGGCGGGCTTCAGTCACGCGCTGAGTCGGCTGTACGTACTGTACCGCTTCCGCACAAGGAACCACCCCAGAGAGCCCTCTGGAGGAGCACATTGGCTTCGTCCAAGACTGGCTAAAGGGACATGGCCCACATTATGCCTCGGCAGCCCCAATTCCAACATCGTGTATAAGCCTCACACTCGCATTGCCTGTGCGGCCTATGGGCACCGCGGCGTGTGAATGTGGATTAGAGCTGTTGCGGCATCATTTCGTCATCTACTGTGCGCGTCAGTCACGGCATCCCGCAGTGGTATATCACAATACGGCTGGCCGCCTTTGACCTTGACCTTCTTGGCAGTCAGCCCTGTCCCTAATTCGCCGCTCTCAATTGGGCGTTTTTGGGCGCAGTGGGTTGCTTCGAATTCCTCTGGAAGCATAAACGTTATTTTCAAGGCTTTGGCAAATTCTAAATCCGTGTCTGCATGGTCTTGTTTGCGGCCAGCGGCATCGCCGACATAGACGCAGCTGTCCAGATCCGGCTTTAATTGCAGGTCTTTCTCAAAAATTGACCACATTCCCGTTGCTGGTTTACGAAAAGACTTGTCTTGATCCTTACATGCCGCGTAAACGCGAACATTGGGCACTGCCAGGTCTTCAAGGACTTGTGTGATGCGCTCATTGAGGTTAATGAAGGACTTTTTGGTAGAATTAGGCAGAACAGCGCCCTGATTGGTGAAAATAACGATTGTCGCGATTCTGGCCACTCGCTGGAGGATTTTTTTTGTGCGCACAGTCTGCCATCTCCAATCACTGCCCGAGCGCGGGAATTTTGCGCCACTTTTGGGAGAGATAAGAGTCTGGTCAAGGTCAAACGCGAGCACGCGCGAGCAATCGAGCGCTGTGTCTGGCTTGAACCACCAGCAAGCGACACTTTTGTTGAATTTCATTAAGCACGCCTTTATTTAAGCTGGGATGAGCGAATATGCGCACCTTACCATGTGGGTAAGGGTCCATGTGAAACATACCAGGGTTAGGGCGATTAACTTACGCGCCTCATTCTCGTTGTTTAGGCTTGCAGCGTGCACGTCACACATCAGCGTCAGCAAGGCCGCCAAGATGAGTGCAGACGTGTCGAATTCAACGATTGGAAGTAGCCTGGGGCGGCGTAGACCAGCACGGAGAATGCCCCTGACGATACTGGTCGCCGGTTCCCCTGGCACGGGCAAGACATCCCTTTGCGACGCATTTGCGGGCACAAGACTGGCCGACCGCGTCCGTCGCAAAAAATCAATCGTGGTATATTCTGCAGGTAGGCCTGCAGAGCTCAAGATCACACAGCACACCATAGACGGCCCCAACGATGAGGTCGAATACAACTTGCTGGATGTGCACAATTTCGGCGGGTCCATCGACTCGTATGAGGATATCGAGCGCTTAACGCAGTATTTGGAGGATCGTTTTAACGAGATGGTCGCTGAGCAGTCAAGAATACGCCGAAACCCCAAATTCGTCGACAAGCGCATCCACGCGTGCGTATACATGCTTGACTCATTTCATGGCCTCAGAGAGTTTGACCAGGTGGCAATGACACGCTTGAGTACCCTTACCAATGTGGTTCCCGTGATAGGCCGTGCCGAGTCGTTTACCCTTGCTGAACTCGATCAATTGAGAGGACGCCTTATGGCGGATTTCTCTGCGTACAAGATTCCAGTGTTTCAGTTCCAAGATAGCGACAAGGAGCAGCCGCTCCGAGTAGTGCGCACGAATGAATACGACGAGCATGGAAATACGCTATTGTCGCTCAAACTACCATTTGGGCGCCTAGACGCCACCGACCCTGAAGTGAGCGACTTCGTCACCTTGAGAGAATATCTGTTGGACACATATATCTATGAATTGATCGACCACGTTGTGGATATATTGTACGAGCAATACCGCACAATACGCCTTTCCGATCCCAACGGGCGTTACTCGGTGCTTGAGCCCGAAATGCTTGCGAGTCATGCATCGCGTCTCAAGCAAGAGCAACTTGAACGTGAAAGCCGCGAGCTGCGCGAACAGGAAGAGCGTATTCAAAAGGAGCTCGAACAGCGGCGCCGTGATTTACAGGAGCGCGAACGTGAACTCAAGCAGCTTGAAGAGCAGCTGGCTCTAGAGAGGGCAGTCCTTGACCGCCGCAATCGCAGACTATCTGATATTGATGAAAATGAGGCTGTTACAACGCCCCAGCAGCTGCAAAAGGAGTTCTCGGGTCTTGCCTCCACTCCGCCCACAAACAACTCAGAGCCTGAGATCTCACATCAGCCCGGTTCGACCATCTCCATCTCTGGTACTACTACCTCAAGTGGCTCAGGCGACTCTGCTGCAACTGTGGTGGCCCACGAGCTGAGGCACTCGCGCTCGGTACACATTTCTCCTGTTCAGCGCAATGAGCGGCCATTGTCGGAAGCCTCATCCTCCAGTGACTCGATGGCCTCGGCAGAGTACACAGACTTTCACGATATCAAAGCTAAGGGTCAGTCGCCTGCCTGGGATGCGACCAGAAAGGAGGCTTCGAGCGTCCCTGTGGCACCTGTCATCACCGAGCGCGTAACGAGCGTTGGAAGCTCGGCCAAGACTGGTCCCGTGCTTAAAGCTGTCGGCCAAAGCGCCGTGTCCAGCGCGGGCACTGCAACCAGCTCGGTGTATTCTGCTGGCGATACATCCTCTGCTGGCTCCGTAAAAGCTCATAGGGCGACGAGTACATTTACTGCTACTCCGAGTAGTTTGCCCACCAGCTTGCGACTACCTGGCGCTCCAACAGGTGCGCCTTCAAGCGCGCCGCCAAGCGCAAGTGCACCAGCAAAGCCGCCATCGAGCGCTCCGATGAGTGCACCGCCGGGTGTGCCTTCGAGCGCACCTCTCAGCGCACCACCAAGCGCGCCCTCAAGCGCTCCACCGAGTGCGCCTTCGAGCGCTCCGCCGAGTGCGCCTTCGAGCGCTCCGCCGAGTGCGCCTTCCCAACGACTCAAACCATCAGTGATGCCACCACCAAGCCCTCCATTCAAGGCGCAAAAGTCGTTTATTGCTCACCCCTCAGTCAAGGATAGTGAAATTTATGGCGCCCATGCTTGTCGGGAAGAGTCCTTGTCTCATGCGAGCCTTGTCACAGCCCCTGATCTAAATCCTTCCTCGTCCACCCTGGACAGCATGCCTGGATCGTTCCCTGGTGTCAAAGGTGTTAATCGTAAAGCCAGCTCTTCTTCTATGAATCGGCGGTCTTCGGTCATCGATTCTGTGCCCAGCGGGTACGAGACACCGCCAGTTGCAGGGTTGCAAGGGTACGGGCGGCCAGGAAACACCTCCGGCTCAAGCCTCGATACGCCCGACTCGCCTTCGTACCCTCCACGCAGCCCCAATCGCCCCAATAGCTTTATCGCTCTAGATCAGACGCTGGTGCAACCTCGCAAGTAAGATCCATAGTGGTTTGTCTATTACTATCTATACCTATCTATTACTGTTTACCTACAAGGAGTCACTGCGCAGGACGTTCTTAGGCTCACTGAGCGACTGTTTCTCAGAGTCGCTGGCAGGCAGGTTCTCTTCAAACTCCTCATCTGGCGCGAAGACCAGCCAGTCGAGTTTTTCAAAGATATGGTGCTTACCCTCATACCAGGGGTCGCTCTTTGGGGTGATGAGGAGGTAAAACCATGCATCCCACTGCTCAAGGTCACGATCAAAGATCGCGCCCAAGCGGCGATACGCAACGGCCAGCCACACCATCCTAATCACAAACCCCACAGCGAGCCCAATAAACGAGCCGACAGGAGCGGCCACAAAGGCACCAAAAGCAGCCCAGTCGTCGACATACAAACCGTTACTGAGAAGCAAGATGGAGCCTCCCCCGGACGCGCTACCATAATACACACAGCCAAACACAAAAGTAGTCAATATGCCACCCATAAGCGCAGTGATAATCTCAAACCCACTGATGAAATAGAACTTTGTATTCAGACCAAAGAAAAGCACCGGCACGACCGCTGCTGCAAGCAGATCCACAATCAAATAAATGTTGAGAACGTTAGAGGCCCTTAGGGCAACAACGACCACGGGCGCCATAAGCGCAAATGTTAAAACGCGCATGTAAATCAGCCTGACTTTGTTTCGGAAAAGGTCGTTGGAGAGAGTCGACGTCAGGGCACTAATGAGCGAGTCAAAAGTGCAGCAGCTCAGAGACACTGCAAAAACCAAGACAAATCCTTGCAACCAGCGAGGCATTTGCAACAGGATCAAATAGAACGCATTCTGACTATCATCATAAAAGGTGTCGCTGGATGGATCGAGAAGACCTGACCAAACAGCAAACATACCAGTTAATCCAGTAGCAGCACACATCAAAAACAAAATCACTGCTGCCAATGAGCACCCAATCCAGAGGTCCTTGGTGCTGCGGGCCGCAAAGGTGCGAATCCAAAAGCCAGACATGAAGCAATCGTTGGTCAAAATGGCTACAAACAGAATGTAAATCAGTTTCCATCCAATGCGCGAGCTCTTGAGAAGACCAGAGGGGCCAACTAGGGCTTTGTCGTAGTCTATGTTAACACCCATTGAGATCATGCAGATGATCAGTAAAATCATAAACAGGGCAGCCTGGATATTGTCGGTGAAAAAAGAGGTGAAAAAGCCGCCAAAGGACGTGTAGGTGGCCACAAACAGTGCCTCAACCAGCAACGGTGGCAATCCGTCAAGGCCAGTGAGCGTTGTTACTGCAGCTTCCAATGATGCCAACTCTGAAACAGCAAAAAGGTAGATAGTGAGCACAGTGCAGGTGCTGAGTACCAAGCCTGCCGTGACACCGTAGCGCATCCGGACCCACTCTGTCAAAACGAACCCCTTGGGGCACTTTCTCCGAATAATGGGCCCGAGGGCAGCAAACAGCAGCAGCGGCAGGGCGCCACAAAGACAGTACACCAAGAGACCTTGAAGGCCCAAGTAGGCACCAATTTGGGGATACGTCACTAAAACACCACAACCCATACCTAGGTTAGTCCTAGAACATAGTAACGGAACATCCTCACGCAGGTATTAACCTGATCGAGTTCAACGGTAATTTCTCAGCCTGAAAATCCAAGCACCCGTCGTCCGCTACAGTTAGATGTCGTTTTGTACTTACCAGAAGCGATAAAATTGAGAGCCAAAAACCAGCCATTGCGGGTGTGGTTGCCGCCCAAGAATTCGCCATTGCGGCGATAATACCAGGCGACAAACAGCCCCATGACGAGAAATAAGCAATAGGTGGTATACATGCAAGCATTGGATGCATGCGGCGAGAGCATCAAAGGTTCGTCACGCATTTTTGGTAAAAACTAGATAGGTGACCAGCCGGCTTTATGTATAAAAGTACGAAAATACGGTGACTAACACATGCATAGGGGCAGGGGTTATAAATTTTTGGGTGCATGCGGAGTACTCAACGATGCATGTCAAGGAGATCAAACTTCGAGTAATGAACATTTCTCGATCACATTAGCTGGGGTGCCTTTTGTGCAACCAAGTCAATGGTTGGGCAGAGATTCGAAGGCCGTCAACTGCTTAGATGGACCTGACCGTCATTGTGCTGGACACTAACTTTGTGCTGGAACAGCTCAAAATTGTACAGCAACTCGTCCAAGCGGGTCCTCAACATAGTCATGTCGTTATGGTTCCAAAGATGGTGCTGCAAGAGCTCGATAGACTGAAGACTCGAGATGGTGGGCCCGCCGCCAAAGCCCGTGCGGCAAACGACCGGCTCTTTGAAATTTTGGCTGCCAGGCACCCAGGAATGGCCGGACAGAAAGACGACCAGTGTTTGCGAGCCAATTTGAGCGGAGACGATGCCATCTTGGACTGTGCGCGCTTTTTTGATCAGCTCGGATACTTGGTTATTTTGTTGAGCAATGACCGCAACATATGCTCGAGAGCACTGGTGAATGGTCTCAGATCAGTTACTTGGCGACCCGGGGTGACAGCAGAAGATATCTTGACCAAAATTGGTGAAGAGGCGGCTTATTTGCGTAATGGTCAGGCCCAAGCATCCAATTTGATGCCTCACGTGAAGATTCCTGAGCCAGAGCAGATGAGAGTTCTGAAGCCTTGCTCAGCGCTCGCCAATGACGCTACAGTGCCAGCTACAGCTACAGACGTGGATATGCAAGACGAGATTGAGGTTCCAGGGCTTATCCCCTTTCCGCAAAGAGAGTTTACTGATGTGGGGAGTCTGGAAAGAGCAATCAAATCTACCCTTCTCGCAAATGCAAAAAATTTGGTTCTTTTGTGCCACCGTGCAGAGCTCAACGCTGCTCAAGTAGAGGCCATTGAGTCACCAGAGCTCACAATGAAATTATTCTCCGAGATTTGCGCGGTGTCTCTCACCCATTCTCTGCACGAGAGCATCACTGACGCGCTGATCAACCACAAGGCTTCTTTGAATCCTAGCAGCAAAGAAGATTACAGGCTCTTTATTTTATTCTGGGGCTCGTTTTGCATTAATATATTGGATGTGAATCCAATCAGGGACCTTTGCGTTGAGCTGGCGCTTGCATATGAGGCATTTTATGCTCGGCCAGGCGATCATCTTAGAGTGCCCCAGTGGATTGAAGGGCACGGTCCCGTGGACCTTGCCAAATTGCCCAGCCAACACGCACATTAGCTGGATCAAAACCGCCGTTTTTTGTGCTGCACATGGGCAGAAGCCACGCTATTTAATTTCTCACGGCGCTCTTCTTCCTGGGACTGCTCGGTTGAAGCAGGGGTTGAGACATTTCCTAGGGTTTCTTGAGCTATTGTGTCCATAGCTCTTAAAATTTCCGCACCCCTCTCCCAGCTGGCTTGTACAGAGTTTTTGACTGGCGGCAACTCCGCTAGCCTTGACTGAGACTGTGACAGGGACCTGGACGGCGAGATAGATTCTTGAGCGTCTATAAGGTCCATGTATGATTGCTGATACCTGCGAGGAACGTACGGCTCGTGCGTCATGCGCGCCATATTTTTTAAATGGTACGCCAGCTGGTGCGATAAAAGGTTACACTCTTGTAGTTTTACATTCATCTGCGAGATTCCCTTTAAAGCTTCCATAGTATAGTTCCCTAATATAGCCCTGCTTTCCTCAATTGGCCGCTTAGATGGTGAGAAATACCATTTGAAGTCGTGGGACAGTAGCTTGACGGAATACTCAATGTAATCGGGATTGAACACCTTAGGATACTTCAAAAAACCGCTCAATGCATTGATAAATTCGTTAACGTCCTGTTGGGTATCGAGAATCAGTACTGGACTGACCTGCTTGGCCCGGAGAACTACCTGGGCCGGGGTCAAGGATTCTGTCCAGACATCCACTAGATCGGTTATGCTGTATGAACATCCTGGACTGTCCAACTCCACTTGGTAGAGAAAGGTTGCTTGTCCGACATTGTTAAGAGGTAACCAGCCCATAGAAGCAAAGACGCGGTTGATGTGTCGTCCAGTGGTCAGCTTACGGATTATAGAGGATATAACGGCTCTTTACCAAATTATGTACTTTTACGCGTCATACAACTTGGCGCTTTTTTCTCTTTGCAATTTCCTTTTGACGGCGGCGATTAAAGTCCATCGTCTCTTGAAGCTTGAGCACCATGGAGAATAAGAGAGTCGAAAGCACGCCCGAGGCAATAGGAGCCACAATATAAAGCCAGAATCCACGCGGGAACTTATGATCGTTTGCCAGACAAGCTCCAATAGCTCGTGAAGGGTTCAAGCTACCACCCGTGTAGTAAATGCTGAACAGATGGCCGACAAAACCCGCAATACCAACGCACGGGGCAACAATCACGACTGCAGGAGTTACACCCTTTGTGTGCTGCGTAATAAATAGGACCGAAAGGTTGATGATTGTGGACCCAAATAGCTCAATGAAAAATCCTTGGGCAACGTTCACGCCATCGGCTAGATGTGGGGCAAATGCCACGGGCCCTGGTGTTAATGCTCCAACGACATAGGCAGCCGTGATACCTGATGCTATTTGCATGGGTATAAACAAAAACATGCGTATTAGAGGGCTGTTGCCCACCAGGGTCTGGGCAATGGTGATTGGGGGCGTCAAGTGGACGCCGCTCACATCATTGAACATATAAATACTCGTCATCATGCCGAAACCAAACCCAAGTGCGCCTAGAATCACCACCATGTGCTCGTCGTTGCCGATGGTAGTGCTCTCCTGCATAATGAGGCTACCAAACATGAGAAAAATGAAGGAGCCCACAAATTCACCAATACAGGCAACCGCGTGCTCTTTGCCGTTGGGCGTGAGCAAACTCAGGTGGTACATTGATGAGCCCAAGCGGGTAATGTGAGGTTGCTGAACTAATGTCCGGGGTTGGTTTCACAGTGACAGCACCGTGGCTCTGAACAAAGCTTATTTTGTAGTTGAGCTGCAATATCTACGCTCTGCTTTGATGACATTGTTTGCTGGTCCTTGCGGCCTCATCGGTCGACACTTGCAGGCTGCTGCATGTGGTCGACATGGTCGTGTCGTGCAGGATGTGTTGAAATTTCATCTTTGCGGGGCAGTATATACAGGCGCGATAAGCAGTACTTTAATTCGCAATACTTGATCGCTGTGAGGAATGGCTACTTAATCACATGCAATACAAAGTCGCAAAATACGACATTCCCTCGTATCAAGCTTCAGATCATGCTTTGGCCCAATTTCACATTGATTGCTATTGTAGCTGGGTCGCTGTGTACTGTTCATGATACTACCGCCTACACTGGCATTCGGGTGTTTCAGCAGTACACATGGTCGTCGAGGGGCATGAAACGGGCGGGCTACATGATAGTTCGCTGTCAATTGGGCACTCTTAAGTACAAAGAGGTGGTTCATGTGTCGAGTTTGTTTGACCAGGTAGTTTGCCCGACGAAGGCCGACTGCTTCAAGTTTGCTCGCACAGCTCGCCATGTTGAGCACGAGAATTGGGTGTCACAGTCCAAGATTGTCGGAGGTGTGTTTCAACGCTATGATGTTCTCGGGGAAGAAGAGTACCTCCATGAGTGGCATGCGTTATCTCCTCTTGTATCTGATTTTCGCAGCAAATGGCTCGTCACCCGGCAGAATCACACCACCATTATCCAGCAGTCTCTTGTCCGCACTCCGTGTATGCTTGAGAAATCGTACCCGAGGTCAGGCAAATGGACTCAGCATGTAGACATAAACGAGGTGTACACCTAAGATTTAACCGCTCGAGTCCGTGGCCAAAAAAAAAACTTGGCGAATCATCATCATTAGTACCTACGCCTAACCTATAATTATGCAGCAAGCTTTTTGGGAGCCAAGCCAGGCACCTTTTCCAGTGCTGCGCGAGCCCACTCATAAATTGTGAACGTGACTGCTTGGCCCGGGGCGACGCGCATGACGCGCGGAGTGATACCGCGGTACAAGCTGGAGACGCCCTCGTTACGAATCATATCTTTGAAGATGCGCAGAAATTGTTTGAGGCCCGACTCTCCCGGCTTTGACTTTTCACGCTGGATGCGTGTCTTGACTGTGTCAAGAGGCGCGTTCGAGAACGGACCAAGGGCACCACTCACAAGGCCAATGATAGAAGTCTGCCACCCGGGGAGCAGGCCATCGTACTTGGGCTGAAGCTCGTTCAGTTTCTCCTTGAGCAAGGTGTAGACAGTGAAGTTTGTACCCTGGTTGGTAGCCTGACGAGCAGCAGTGAGCCAGACGCCGCGGTAGACGGCCCCAACACCTTCCTCTTTGACAATTGTGTAAAGGCAGTGGGCTGCGTTCTTGTAGCGGGGTCCCTCTGCAGCATCAATGAGGGAATGAGTCTGCGCCTGCAGTCTAATCTTGATCACGTCTGTGGGGTTGACAACGGCTACAGCCTCGATGAGACCGGCACCAATACCAGCAAAAAAGATACCGGTTGTAGTGGGGACAGCGGCGCCCGCGGGGGTGAATAGCCGCTTGAGCTCCTCAAAGCTCGAGAACCGCACGGCCATTTTTGGGGTGATACCTGCAATCACGGCTCCGAGACCACGGTAGAGACCCTTCACACCAGAACTGCGCACAATGTGGACGCCTGTGGCGACAAAGCCACGCTTGGCCGCCTTTTGGGCGGGGGCGACGATGTTCTTGGCAGCAGCATTCAGAGTGGCCGCTTCGCCCACCGGGGCGTTTTTGGTGAGGCTGTCTGCCTGGAGGCGCGCAGCCTGGGCAGCGGCCTGGGCGGCCTTGGACTGCAACTGCATACGCACTTTGATGGTATCGAGAGGGTGGCACGAGAGCGCCTCGCAGCAGCCGGCAATGCCACCGGCAGTGAGGTCAATCAGGGGGTTTCCGCTCTTCTTTTTGGTGGACATGTGTCAATGCGTTTCTTCCCACGTGGCGGGGCGAAAGGCCCCTTTATATGGCTACGTAATGCAGGGTCATGCAGCATGGGCCTAGCGACGCGAGATGCGGCCCGGTCTCGCAGGGCGGCGCATCTGGCGCACTTCGGTTCCAATAAATTCAGGCTGCTTGGAACTGACCATTTCGTCCTGCTCAAATTCAATCTCGTCGCTCGTTTCAATCTGCGGTTAGTTGCTGCTTGTTGCCGAACGGTTTTGTGGGGTATGTATGCGGCACTTATGCGCATGTGATGAATAACCGCACAGTGGTGCGTCAGACTGCATCTGGCTGCCACCTGCCGCGTACTTACCGTCGATTTTATCTCTGTTAGTTTGCACACCGCGTTATACACGCCGTTGCGGCACGAGGCCGCGATCATGCGGTCCTTGGTGCTCGCGCCGTCCGGGCATCGATAGATGAAAATTGCGCCATCGTTTGCGGTCTCTCCGCTGCGCCATACCGCGTAGGTGGGCTCTGGCCCAAAACGTGCGACAATTTCCCCAGACGCAAGACCGCATGCATTCTCTTGCATATGCAGCTGCTCTCCTCGGACAACCAAAGTCACAAGCTGCCCGACCTTGAGGGTCTCAATCGCCACGAGAGCATCGTCTGGGAGCTCTAGCGACACATTGGCGCCCTGTTGCTGTGGAGCCGAGCGAGTCTTGTCCTCGGTGCCAAGCCGCAGCCGCTCCACCTCCTGCTCACTAAGTGCCGACGTGCCGGCACTTTTCGCGAGTTTACCCGAAATCTTGAGATCCTCGAAATCGTCCAAATCAGCCCATCTCTGGGCCGAGCTCGTCACGGGTAGCTGCTTCCGGACTAATTCCGCCGAGCTGGCGTAGATCATCTTATCTCGGCTAGACGCATCATCGGGGGTATAGCACCCAAACGCGTACTCGTCCTTGTCAGTTCGCACAAGGGCATAGCCAATTCCTCGAGAAGCCAGCACTCGGGCTAGCTCATCGACCTCACGGCTGCGGTCGCCCAAGACGTCGATCCTGGCACCGAGCTCGCACTTCTCATCGACAATGTCCAGTACTACTGCAAATTCACTCCCCTTAACAAATTCACCGAGCTCCTGCGCCAGCTGCGGCGACACTCCGATTCCAGAATGATTAGACATGTTGCTCTTGGAGTCTCGTGAGGCCTATTGAGTTATGGTCCTCGAGTGGCTGGGCTGAGTTGTTTTCAGTGAGTGAAACTGTTGATGCACCGCCTAAAGTGGCACACTCTGTTCCATTAATCAAGAGATATACGCAATACAGTGCCGCGCGTAAATTTCCAGTGAAATGCTAGGTCGTGATTGAGCCGAAGTTAGCTCAAGCAGCATTCAGGAGATCAATGCTCCCTTCTTGAAGCTATTTGGGCGGTTACTGGCGCCGTAGGCTGCTGTAAATTTAGGAGGTTTTTGCTGATACTGATGTTGATGCTCAAAACAATGAGAGAGATAACGAGAGAGAGACTGCCTTGAAAAGCGGCCCTTGAGTGCAGGGTTGAGCCTGTTCTCAGGAGTAAAGGCATCAAAGCAATCCTGAGTTTTAGGTATTTCCAAGGCAACAAACCATGCTCCACTAATTTCCATGGAATTATATTGACCTCTTCAGATCGCCCAACTGTACAAGCTGATTTGGATGTCTAGCAAGGCACTTGCGGGCGCAAAAAGAATTAGCGCTTCTCCCCTGATCGAACAATGATTCAAAACCACTCTGACCCTGTGGAGCTGCTGTGTCGAATTAGTGCCACGCATATCAACAAGGCGCATGGCGCCAGAATAGCCTCATTGTATGTACTGTTGAATCAAGCATCCAAGTATGAAGTTTTCGGCCATCCAAGTTGAAAGTTTGATCAACTGCCCGTAAGCCATTCGCGGTAAATTTTTGGAATTTTGCGGTGGCAGGAATTAATGCTGCTGAGCTGCTCAGTGTGGTGTATTTGGGAGCAGTGATTGAGCATGTACCCGCGAGAGTTCCTTGAGTGCTAGCACCTGACCTGCTACCTCTCAGACGCGGTAGTCCTAGCAGGGAATAGCTGAGACCTTGCATACGCTAGGAACAAATTCAGTCACAAAGCGCAGCTCCGAGTCTCACTTGATGCAATGGCAATCTCAGTAGACCAGGAAGTGCATGGTAAAAAGCGGGCTGCACTGTTGTCAAGAAAGGGCTACCAGGCTACCCAGGCCGTAGAACCAACCAAGGGCGACTCAAAATACATGGCAGCCACAGTAAGTGGGACAAAGGTGAAGGCTAATTAGGGAGGGGCCAGGCGGTAGGGCAGGGTAGTGCGCTGCATACAGAATTTTCAAAATTGTAAAAAAAAAACAACAGAGCGCACCAGTTTGCAGCCCTGCGGCACACAAATCGGAAGATTCTTACGCGCATTAAGGATTTATATGTACTTAACCCTACAAGAGGTGCGAATATCAGCTGAATAGACTTCAATGGGGACATTGACATGCATGGATGTGCATCGCACTTTTTTGAGTTTAATCCTCAGGTGGTTTCCTTTCGATTGCAATATGTTCATGGGAGATACCCGAAACATCCTGTGATTTCAGTTTTGGTCCTCATAAAATTGTCCTGCAAGATGCCATGGCCCACAACTTATATCCCAAGAATACTGCCGCAACAATGTAAAGGCGACGTGCCCCAAGTGGAGTTTTCTATGATTTGCAAATAGGGACACAACGCTGTGAGATTTAGTGAGCCGCCATACCTACCTCACGCTTGGTCTTGCACAACCTAAAATTAGCTATATCTGAAATTTGAAGGCCCTGCGGCTTGACGTAACCTGTGAAGTAAGAAAGTCCTTTACTTTGTCAATTGCGTATCCCTGGACTTTCCCGACTCTTCGCTCGCCAAAGATATCCATACATATATGAAATGCAGGAATACATGCGTCTGCCCCGCTTATGCAATCACCTGCATATAGATGCATACATTGGGCCCGGTGTGAGCAAAAAGATTTTCGAGTGCAGAACTGAACGAGCTTGAGCAGAAATAGGATTCGATTATGAGAGAGCAGAGCTGTGATGGAAGTCCTGGCGCATGCGCTATGGAGCTGGGGTGTGAAATCAGGGCGAGTGGCGAGCCGGAGCACAGACCGAGGCTAAGATGAAAGCTCTGTTATTTTTCTAGTGCCTCTACTAACTACAACCACGATGGGCACACTATGGCTCAGCTTTGACCTAGAATTGTGAGAGCGGGCGGAAAAAATGAAAAAACAGGGCCCAACAAGTCAGAAAAATAACCTAGCTCTTGTGTTTGTTGCACTGTAGTTCTAAGTGCTCGCAACACCTGTTGTGCCTATGCGAGTGACGGTCATCGTGGCCAAGGCTTTCAGTGCAAGTCGAGGTATAATAGCCAGCTATGGGCACTCTCTAGAGTACATGGAGCACGCATGCTGGCGATGCGTGGGTGCGGCGGGCGCAGTATCCCACAACTGTCCACACTGCCAGAAGATACACATCGTGGGGAATCGCCGCGCCACCCTAGCCTTGCTAGCAACAAAGCACCACTAATTTTGAGCCACATGGCACCTACGCACTAGCATCGTGCTCGCTCACGAAGATAAATCCATCTAGAAGCCGCATAATTTCATCGACCGACTCCAACGCCGAGGACTCGTGAACAATAGTGGCCCTGTCAAGCAAAAGCGTTCCAGTCGCCTGGCTAGCCATGTATTTGAGCTTGAATGCTCGCGTTTTGTCGCTAACGAGCGTCACGCGCAAGTCATAGGCCTTGGCCCATTGAAGCAGGGCAAACTCCGAGTCCTGAGAGACCACAACGAGTTGGGCATCGCGATTTTTGAATTTTGGCAGGGCCTGGGCAAGTTTTTGTGCATGCTGGGTGTGTTGGAATGCCTGCAAGTAGACCACTATGGTCCACCGCTGCGCGTCATGGTCCGCATAGCCAAGGTCAAAATTTTCGAGGTTGAGGTCCACAACCGCTGGCCCGCAGAGTGACGCCCTTGTGCGAGTGTGCATAACCCCAATTTTAACGCAATCAGTTTCCTCACATAAGCGCACAGCTATATGAATGACGGCTGCAGAAGACGAAAATTGGGAGAACAGCGCAAACTGGCAGCAACAATACCACCTGGCCGGGATTTCTAGAGAGGCTACGGCCCCGCACAGCTTTGCACGCGCTGCTGCGAGGAGCTCTAGGACGGGGACCACAGGTGCGCAAACTCTGGACGAGGTAGCCGGTTTACTCGTGCGCAAACAAAAAACCTTGGCTGCTGCTGTCCCGTCTGGTGGCCCCAGCGCGGCAGGTGGGACGCCGGCAACCCCTGTTCGCCAGCAGGCCGACCCTCAAGTGAAGAAGGACCAGATCGAGGCAGAGCGCGTGAGACACATTAACGAGGATATCAACCGACAGTTCTGGACTTCAATTGACTTGAGCGGCCAGGGCCTGGCGGTTGCTGTGCCACGATTGTTCTCGTACACGTTCCTGCAGCGCCTCTACCTGGGCCACAACAACCTGACCAGCGTGCCGCTTGCTCTGACCGCGATGCCCCAACTGAGGGTGCTTGATCTTAGCAGCAACCAGATCGAGAGTCTCATCCCTGAGATTGGTCTCATGGTGTCTCTCAGATATTTGTTTCTGTTTGACAACAAGATTAGCGTTTTGCCAAGCGAGCTGGGCTCGCTATTTCAACTTGAGATTCTGGGGATCGAGGGAAACCCTGTTGACGGCAAGTTTCGCGAAATTATGGCCAAGGAGGGAACCAGGGGCCTCATAGTTGAGCTCCGGGACCAGGCGCCTGTTGGGGCTGCCCCGAGCCCGCGCAAGTGGATTGAGCTTGAGAGCGATTCAACTGCGCCTTCCTTTAGCGTCTTGAGCTACAACACGTTGTGCGAAAAATACGCTACGCCGCAACTCTACGGGTACACGCCGTCGTGGGCGCTTGAGTGGAAGTACCGGTCCAAACTGTTGATTGAGGAGATCACGGCGCACGAGTCTGATATTATCTGTTTGCAAGAAGTCAATACCGACGCCTGCGACCAGGTATGGCTGCCCCACTTTACGCCGCGCGGCTACAAGCACATCTTTTACCCAAAGACCCGCGCGCGAACTATGAACTCGTCAGTTGAGGCGCGCACTGTAGACGGATGTGCCATTTTCTACCGTGAGAGCAGCATCCGGCTGGTGAGCCACACCCACATTGAGTACAACTCCAAGGCGCTGCTCAGAGATGATCTGAAAAAGTCGGTCGACACTTTTAACCGCGTCATGACCAAAGACAACGTGGCACTTGTGGGAGTATTTGAGCACGTTGCTTCCAAGCACCGGTTCATCGTGGGCAACACGCACCTTCACTGGGACCCTGCATTTTGCGATGTCAAGGTGGTGCAGTCGGCCATTTTGCTCGAGGAGATGGAGACGATTGCTGCTCAGAGTAGCAGCAACGGCAAGATCCCGATGGTGATTTGCGGTGACTTCAACTCAACGGCCGATTCGGGCGTTTACCAGCTGTTTTCGCAGTCCAAGGTCGAGCCAACCCACAAGGACCTCGAGGGCTACTCGTACGGCAAGTACACCGAGTCAGGAATCTCGTCGAATCTCAATTTCAAGAGTGCATACACTGACGGCCTGGAGCTACCGTTTACAAACTACACGCCGAACTTCATTGAGAGCATCGACTATATCTGGTACTCGAACCAGAGCCTTGCGGTGACGGCGCTTTTAGGAGCTGTCGACAAGGAGTATGCCAAGCACTATGTGGGGTTCCCCAATGCGCACCACCCCAGCGACCACATTCCGATTGTTGCGAGTTTTAGCTTCCGTAAATGAATTACCGTACACCATACACATACAGTAATTGGCATCTATAAATTAAAAGAGTGACGTTACTTCATAAAAACAGTCAGGTAAATTCGGGGTTGACATATGAGAATCCCCTAAACTGCTCTTGCATATTGGGCGCCAGCACGCTGTTCATAGGCGTCAGCGCGGGCATTTCTGAGGTGAAGAGCTTGTCAAAGTAGCTCACATCGCGCGGGTCGCTCAGAGACGGCTTGTAAGGCGGGGAAACCTCGAGGCTGAGCAGTTTGCCAAAGTCGATGTTGGCAAAGTACGGATGCTCCATGATCTCGAGGGCGTCGCGGGGCCCACTGCCGAGGCGCTTGGACGGGTCACGCTCAAGCAGCTGCTGCAAAATCGAGACCGAGTCTTTGGGCATGTGGATGGGGTACAGCGGCTCGTCGCTAAGAATGGCGTCGTACACCTCGTCCTCGTCCTTGCCACGGAATGGCGACTTGCCCAAGAGCATCTGGTACATGAGCACGCCAAGAGCCCACCAGTCAACCGCGTGGCCGTACTTTTGGTCGAGCAGGATCTCGGGTGCGATGAAATCGGGCGTACCGCAAAATGTACCCGTAGTCTTGCCGTAGCCCATATTCTCTTTACAGAGACCATAATCGGCGATTTTGATGTGCCCGTCGAGCGTCAGCAAAATGTTGTCGAGCTTGAGGTCGCGGTAAATGACGTTGTTGTCGTGGAACTGCTTGAGGCCGAGAAGCACCTCCGCGGCGTAGAACTGCGCCCTGCCTGCAGAAAAGAGATCCATCTGGATGTGGTACATGAGATCGCCACCCGAGACGTAGTCCATAACAAAGTAAATTCGGTTGGCGGTCTGGAAGCACGCATAGAGGTTGATCAGAAAAGGATGGTTTTCCTTGTTTGCAATCAAAAACACATTCTTCTCACTTCGGGTGCTCTCAACTTCGCGGTTCTCAATGATAAAGTTCTTTTTTAGCACCTTGATGGCGTAGAGCTTTTTGGTGTGCTTGGACTCGGCGAGCATGACCTTGCCAAAGTTGCCCTTTCCGAGGACGGTGAGGAAGGAGAAGTCGTCGAGGCACACTTTGGGGCGGCGCCGGCGCTCTGCGGCCGCGGAGGTTTGACCAGCGGGTACAGGGGCCTGTACGGGTGCAGGAACGGGCGCAGGAACGGGCGCTAGTGCAGGCGCAGATTTGTGAGGAGCTGCAGTTGGCTGAGAGCCATGCACAGAGCCCAGCAGCTGCTCGGCTGCCCTCTCGGCAGAGTCATCGGGAGCGCCGAGGGGCTCAAGCACCGACCAACGGGGCTGCGACTCGGATGCGCCTGTGGCAGCACTACTAGAGGCGCCAGTGGCGCCAGTACCTTCGCCCTTGCCCCACCAGCTCGACGAGCCCAGGTCCAAAGCAAGCTCCATCTTCTGATCGCTGTCCTCGCTTGCCGTCTTGCTGTGCTCGGGAACCTTTTTGCGCGGCACGCGGCGGCTCGTGGGGGGCGGCTGGACCACCTGCGGAGTATGCGTGCGCTTGCCATCAGTATAGGGTACCGCAGGCGGATTGCTCAACGCGATACGTTTCTTTTGGTCTGACTTGGTCAAGCGGATCGCGCTGAGAATTTGCGCGGCCATCTCCATCGACATACCGCAGAAATTTGGCACATAGGTCATGCACGCCGTGTGGCACATGATGCCGCACTCGACGCACTTGCGGGTCTTTTTCTTGCCGAACGGCAGGATCAAGCCGCAGTGGCAACACCAGTTGGCGCCGCGATTGGACGAGGGTTCCCAGCTGTGGGGGATGCGGTGGTTGAGTTGCTCAAATTGCTCGCTCTCATTGCTGGTCTGGGTGATGCACTTGGTTACCACCTTGGGCACGCAGTGCTTGTGACAGGCAAAGTTGCACTCGACGCATTGGAACGGCAGCGTCATGAACTCCTCGCAAATGGCACACCGCATGATGTTGTAAAAGCGCTGGTGCACAAACTGGTGGCCCATCACCTCGGTCGCATCCTCTTGCTTGCGCACAATGGCATTATGGCGCCCGAGCCCATCACGGTACGTCTTCTTGACGGGGGTGTTTTTGTCAAACTGCAGCTTGAGGTAGACGCGCCCTGCGGGCTCCAGAATGAACCAACCTTCAATGGAGTCCACTTTAGACGAGGGGGCCGAGGAGGACGGTACAGGACTTACACCTGCGCCCGCGCCTGCTGCACCTGCCGCTACACCTGCTGCTGCACGCGGCCGGCTCGAGGGTGCCACGGATCCCTCGCGAATCACCGTATCGGCATTGGCCCAGCCCTTGTCAACGCGACTCTGCACGCCCTTGCGACGGAGTGCCTCCACAACGTCATTAATGCGGATCCACAGAATCGCCACCGGCTTGGAAGCCGACCCAGCCTGGTCGTAGGCAATAATCTCCAGTTCGTTAGCCTTCTCGATAGGAATCTCAAAACTCTGGTTGAACACGTCGTCCATTGCAGCCGCCTCGCCCACCAGCTGGTTCTCAATTTTGAGCTGGAGCCGCGTCTCGACGTTGCGCGAGGCGCTCAAAGTGGTGTGGTCCACACCGTCGATCTTGACAATGCTCAGGTGAAGCGTACCGGTGACGGGTCTACGAGCGCTCTCACGTAGCGGCTGGGCCTCGTTAGAGTCAAACTGCAGGTCTGTGTAGCGCTTGAGCGCGTACCGCAGCAGCTCGATCTTGGCAGTGCTCTCGGCGAGATTTTGCGCCGCGGTGTCGCGATTCTGCTTGTCATGCTCCTCAGAGTACAGCCGTTGCAGCTTCTCTATACCCTCTTTGTACTGTTTAGCCAGGCTCAGCTTGTACTCGAGCTGCTGCAGCATGAACTGGATGCGCTGGCCCATGTATGGGTTGTCGTAGCGCAGCAGCTCGAGACCAGTCACGTTCGCAGGCGGCTGCTCCGGCTCACCGTCGAGTTTTTGCAGCTCCTGCTCCAGGTACGCGATGTTGGCCTGGCTGTCGCGTATCTTGGCTCGGCACTGCTGCAGCACGGTGGCATTAGATGTCGACGCCGAGATGCTTTTCGCACCCTCGAGAAGCGCCTTTTCTCGGCGAATCATCTCGTGGATTCGGTCCGACTTGGGGGCACTCATCCAAGGGGTCGATGAATCAGCTGAGATGGAAGGAAACTGGTGATGGCAATTTTTAAGAAAATTTGTGGGGAAACTGCAAGGGAAATTATCTCTGATAGTGTCTCTACTGTCATAAGGGGGTCTGGCGCACGCGAATTGCGACGCTATTCCTCCAACTATATACATTAATCGTGAGGCTTCGGGTTCACCTTGCCCAGGAGCCGGTTTGAGTGGTAATTTACGGTGCTCTTTTTGGCCTTGACGTACTTGCGGCCAACCATACACTGCTTGAGTTCCTGCTCGAGGTGCTTGCACTGCTCGCCGCCCTCACCATTGGATGCCCAGCACGACAGCAAATTCGACAGCGCGACAACGCACCCTCCTGTTTTTTGCTGGCCGTATCGTGTGTCCTTGACTTTTAAATACGGGACTTGAGGTAGCCTTTTGTTCATCGGAGAGAAAATGAAAATAACCTGACAAAGCAGAGCAGCCCCAGGACAACCAAGTCAATAGGGTGCACGGTAATTGGGGTGGTACGCATGTAGACCCACAGCCTTGAGAGCGCTTCTGAGAGTTTCTTGGCCGAGACGGCAAAGTTCGCGGGTGATGACACGGCAAATATAATGTGGGTCCATATCGACTTGCATAGGGTTAGGGCCGCTTCTTTCCAGGTAACGAGGTCCTCTCGTCCTGTGGAGCTGCAGATGGTCTCGTCCTCAACACTCGCCGTCGCGGCGCCCGCTGGCCCCCCCAGCCTCTCGCTTAACCGCTCCTCAAACTGCCCAACCAGTCGGCGCCGCTTCCATGGCTCAATGATCAGCTGTACAACCACAAATAAGCACAGGTTCACTCCCATCAAAATCATTGTACCCCAGGTTGAAAACTGGCGAATCTTGTCACTCCAGATCTGTTCCTCTCGGTAGCGCTCCATCATGAGCTTTCCAACATTTGCGCGCTCTTTCTCTAAATTCATTTCCTCAGACTCAACTTCAGACCGCGTCTCCTCTATCGTCTTTTCTGTTTGGTGGTCTTGACGGTACAATTGGCTGAGTTTCTCCACATCCTGCGAAGTCCACTCAGACTTGCGCGAGAGTAGGTCATTGATAGCTCTCTGCACGGAGGAGTGGCTTTTGAGCGCCGTGCTGTACTTGGAACGAGCCTCCGTCACTGAAATTTTGAGATTCTCGACTATATTTTCGGTTGACGAAATGCGCGCCTTGATGGTCTCAATCTGATTGAATCCAGTGACTGAATTAGCCCGCTGGGCTAGCTCAGATGCAAGATGCTGAACTCTGTCCAACAGGGACACCCTACGTAGCGCCGAGCTGCTAAAAAGCCGGATTCCCCGAGGTAATGTCATCTCGATGAACTTTACACTGGGCAAGAAACCAGCAAAAAGGAGGGCATTTCTAGAAACCCCGGAGCCACCCAAGGCGCGCAGGGTTACGCAGCTGGAAGCTGAGCACCAGCCCTCACAGCCTAGGCTGGTCCTGGGCAATTCGCAGGTAGGCTATGAACCGGTCTCGTTAGATCAAGCAATCGAGCTCTGCGCAGACGATCCTACTGAAGAAGACTACAAAATATTGAGTGTTGAGGCGTTTGGGGCCGCTCTCAGACGCGGGCTCGATAATCCCTAGTTTGACAAATGGAGCAGCCCGCAAAAAAACCGGCTCTGGAGTCCTCGCGGGGACCTGTGGCGCCCTCTCGACCGCCTGTTCCTGATCAAACTCACAGCGAGAGCTCTGTCACAGTTCAGGAAATTGTCGAGGACGAGGATGAGGACGAGGATGCTCCACAAGACGACGAGGCCTACTTTGAATCTATTTTGGACGAGATGGAGCAACTACTCAACGAGCAGAGAGATGGTACAGAGTTTGTTGTGCGGGCAGAGCCGCACCTGAAAAAGGAGATTCAGAGCTGCCTCCAGAGTCAAGGGCCGCTGGTGTTTATGCAGAGGTATGTCCTGCAGCCGCAGCCTCATGTCCCTCTCGAGCAAGTCCTTACGTGCCTTGGCTTCTCTCTGCTGGTGGACAAGGCCGAGTCCCACTCTCAGTCGCGGCTTGCGGTAATGGTGCAGGTGGCTATGAAACACTTTATGAGCCAGCGAGAGCGGCTTGACTCGCCAAGAACACTGGACGAACTGGCTACCCTCATTCAATCTTGCCGTAATATCATTGTGCTTAGCGGAGCAGGAATCTCAACAAGCCTGGGTATCCCGGATTTCAGGTCGGATGATGGCCTCTACGCCCAGCTCAAACACCTGGGGCTGGCGGATCCGCAGGATGTTTTTGACATTCAGCAATTCCGCCAAGATCCCAAAATTTTCTACACCGTGGCTGCTCAGATTTTGCCCGAAGAAAAGCGGTTCACTCCCACCCACAAATTCATCAAGCTGCTGCAGGACAGGGGTAAGCTACTGCGCAATTACACGCAAAATATCGATAACCTTGAGGTGGAGGCCGGTATAAGGCCAGAAAAGCTGGCTCAGTGCCATGGCTCCTTCGGCAAGGCGTACTGCTTTACCTGCTTCAAAAGAATCGACGGCAAGCTGCTGTACCCCGACATCCGGGCTGGCAAGATTCCTCGTTGTGAGCCATGCACTGCCAAGGGCAAAAAGCTCGAAGCGCAGGACCACGAGCTGCCCGAGAGCTTTGGCGTATTCAAGCCGGAAATAACATTTTTTGGCGAGAGCTTGCCGAGCAGATTTGAGGACCTCCTCATTAAAGGCGGAGACTCAAAAAAGTGTGACCTGCTCATTTGCATCGGTACCTCGCTCAAGGTTGCGCCAGTGTCCAGCATCGCCAAGGTTGTGAGCCGCGACGTTCCCCAGGTCTACATCTCCAAGACGCCTGTGCGGCAGACATTTGAGATGTCATTGTTGGGTCCATGCGACGACGTGGTTGAGCTTCTTTGTCAAAAACTTGGTTGGCCGCTAGAGCACGAGATGGCGAGGCGCCGTGGGATCGACGACGATACCAGGTGGCCCGACGGAGTCGTCACGCACGATGATGGTGTATACGAGTTTGACAAACTTAACTAATTATCTAGATCCATCCTTCGAGCGCATTGAGAGCAATGTTCATGCGACGGCGGCCCTCGACACGCTTCGCCTGATCCATTTGCAATTCGATGCTGAGCTTGGAAAGAGCGTTTATAAAGCGCTCTAATAGTTTTCGCTCTGTGGCCGGCAGGTCGAGCTCGTCGATGGAGAGCTCATTCGCTCTGAGCCGTTCCTCGATGTTGTGCTTCGTGAACTGAGTGAGCGTGCGCGGGGGAGAGGGAAGTGTTGCTGAGCGCACCGATTCAGACAATTTCTCCCTTGGTTTGTGTGACTCTGACGGAGTTCGCTGTGCGTGATGGAGCGTGGGATGGTGGCTCTGTCCCAGGCTTTGATGGGTTTGTGCGTGGGGTTGCGGGTGAGCGTGCCCCTGAATTTGTCCGTGGCCTTGCTTTCTAACTGGCTCGTGCTGCGATTGCCGGCGAAGCTTTGCATGGCCTCGAGCATGCTCATGTTTGCGCTCTTCTCGTCGCCGTGGAGACTCCACCAATGACGCCCGGAGGCTTTCGCGCTGAGGTGTCGTCTGAATTTGGGGAACACTTTTGGCTACAGAACTCACAGGGGGTTGCTCTCGCAGTGTGGTGCGACTGGGTTGAAGCGCAGGAGACGTGGCGTCTGCAGCGCTAACGTACTCGTCACTCGGGCTCGCCGAGTCCTCCTTGTCAGACCCCCTGCTGCTCTCTGTACGGTACATTTGCTGCATCTCGGCCAGCAGCACGCTCATCTCCTCAATTGACTGCCGAACCTTGCGAATCTCTACTTGGCGAACCTTGTCCTGAAAGCCACCCCCTTCGAGCTCTACTGCGGTTGCATTTTCAAGCACAGGCGAGTGAAATTGGCTCCAGACCGAATCTCTGTTTGATGATCCCTGTTCGCTCATTAGGACGCAAAAAGGCGCAGATCGAATTTGTCAATTTTGGAGTTTGGGTGGCTGGTCAGTTCCTGCAGATGGCATGAAGTAGTGCTGGCGCGCTTGCTTTTGACCGTATAAGAGCAAATTCATTTGAATGCTGGAATGTGCCAAACTCGGGGTTGAGACGCGTAGTGACATCACACATGCATGTGGCGTACAGGCACACGCCACTCTATGACATAATCAGAGAGTGTCGATCTTTAATCGCGCCGAGATATTTGCCGGGTAAATTGAGATTTGAGCGGTCCTTGTATTACATAACGCGCACCTCGGGAACTGAGGAGCTCAGTTTCGAGTTTAAGGGGTGGCTACTTGAAGGGAGGAAAAGCGCGCACTTGCTCTTGTTGACATGCTGGTGAAACTTCTCGAGGCACTCAAAGATTAGGTGAAGGTGGCGCTGGTGTTCCTCCTGTGACAATCTATTCGCTCTTATGGTCGACGGCTTTCTTGAGAGTGCTAAGATCATCGTTTAGTGTGGTGTTGCATTCTTTGCTGCAGCTGTCTCGGTTACACGCGGTATATTTAAATTTGTGGCCTCGCGGCCCTGTCCCGTTGTTAAAGCTCCTGCTTAGAGCCAAGCTATGCCTGCGTACTGCGTATAGAAAGTGCCATGAGAGCCTTGTACACAGTGCACTACCCTTTGCAAGCTATGGTGGTGCTTTTATTGGAAATTGAGCAACTCACTGCGTGGCTGGTCCACTATCCCCGGGCATATTTTTTTTCAAAATGCTCTTCTATGCTATGTTAAATAATTAATGCAAACGTTCAAATAAAAATCTTGTGCATGACGCGAGAAAACTTATTGCCCACGTCCTGGGCAGAGTCGGAGGAGGAGGTCGACAGCGAGGGGCTAAGTCCGAGCTTCTTCTCTGTGGGGAACTTATTGCTGGTAGGGAGAGAGAAAGGAGCGTTGCGCTTGTAAACAGAGTAAGAAACACCAGTAGCCATTTTAGTTGATGCTGCATCTTGGAGATCATACGTCCTTATATAGCCCGTTGCCACTTGCAAAGTATGCGCAGTGCATGCAACAACCGACATATTTGCGCTTACTAAGGGATTTTTTTTGTGGCATTCCCCGAGTGGTAAGGTTCACTAGACGCAAAAATCGCAGCTCCCACGGATAATCAACGCGTCCCATGGATTATGTGTAATTATTGGTACGCCCAAAAAAATTTTAGAGACAATTGAGCAACATTGTGTCCAATTTGGACCTGACCTCGGGCCTGAGCGCTAGCAATTTTCGGGCTTCATCTCAATTGTAAAGAGAATTTACGGAGTCTGCTCTTGTTATGAAACACGCTTGTACGCGTAGCCATAATAATTGTCGTTTTCTGTCACAAAATGCACAAAGTACATAAGCGAAGACTGCTTTGTTCCAATTTGGGAACGGCCATTTGAACTATTCGCGGAGCCAAATTACTTGGACGAGCAATCTGACTCTAAGCACGTATATTTCTGTATTGGCGAGACTGGTTGGTAAATTCAACCATAGGTTTGGTATATTTTGAAAGTGGTCCCACATGAGGTGCATGAATGGGCCGGAGGATGCGTCAAATAGTAGCTCAAAGTCCATGGCGGGCGGCGTCTATTATTTGGCTCGCCAGGAGGCTAGGCGTCTCCTCGTGCGTTTTGAATGGCGAGCTTGCAACCAGTTTCATGAACTCGAAACCGAATACCAAATGGGAAGTGCAATGTTGGTTTGAACAGCAATGTAGCGATTTGCACCAAGATACCGCCCAACGCCCACCAAGGCCGGTTTGAGCAGACGCTGGGCAGTGTATTTTACAGCTTCATTCCACTCGCGCAAAATAAGCAAACCAGAGGAAAGATTATCTGCGCATAACCGTTACGTGAATTTGCCACTATACACTCAGAGCCAGTATTCACGCGTCAGTTCAAGACACGTCTTATCACCTTGAGGGGCCCACAATTGCCCTGGCGACCGGCCATTCTTAATTCCTAACCCTGCACTCAGATGTGATTACATCACATATGTGCCACCCCTTGCAGCCAGCACACTAATCTGTTTATCGTTCAGCCATGAAGAAGTTTTTTATGAAAAAGGCGCCCAAAGAGGCTACTCACGAGGAGAACAAGGATTACCTAGAAAGCATTGGCGTCAGTACGTTCAAGGGCAACCGCGAGCGCAAGTTTGGCGGGTTCTCTGATTACGCCAGGGAGTTGGCAGCCAAAGGCAAAAAGGACTATAACGCGGCCGGAGTCAACACCGAGAGTGACGCAATTTACCGCAAGCAACAGGAAGAGATATATGGGCCAGGTGGCAACCCTTACGAGCAGGCGCGAGCTGAGAAGGCGGCTCGTGCAGAAGAGGCCCAGGCCAAGGAAGCCCAGGCGAACTCTTACGAGAGCGCGACCGTCGGCACTAATCCATACGCCCAGGTGGCCCAGAATAATGCCAATCCATACGCTCAGGCAACACAAGGTAATTCGTACGCCCAGGCAACCCAAGGCACCAATCCATATGCTCAGGCATCTCAGGGCCCTCAGAGCTCTATGCCCGTCCCCCAGGCTGCACCCCAGAACCCTTATGCTCAGGCCCAGGCTCAAGGTGGCAACCCCTATGCCTCACAGGCCTCGCAGTACGCAGAGTCGACCTATGCCCCCTCCAATGCCCGAGAAGAGCTGTTTGGCCGCAAGCAGCACAATTTCGACTTCAACGGCGAGGACGAGCTTGACGAGCTGAACGCTGCGCCGGACGCTGAGCTTGACGAGCTGAATGAGCTGCCTGACCATCAGCAGCAGCAACAGCATCAACAATCGCAACAGCAGCAGCAGGAGGGGCCTGAGGAGGATGAAGAACTCGAGGAGCTCCGCAACCAGATCAAGTTCACTAAAAAGGAGTCGCTTGCAAGCACCCAAAACACCCTGCGGCTGGCGGCTGAGGCCGAGGCTTCTGGCCGCAACGCACTGGGTATGCTGGGCTCTCAGGGCGAGCGTATCGCAAACACGGAGCGCAGCCTCGCGCTGGCCAAGAACCAGACCAAGGTGGCTGCCGAAAAGAACGCCGAGCTTGCGCGGCTCAACCGATCGATCTTTGTGCCCAACGTGGGCAATCCGTTCACGTCCAAGCGGCGCTTGCAAGAAAAGGAGGCGCGCATCAAGAGCGAGTACGCACAGGAGCAGGTTGCACGCGAACACCGTCGGCAAAACGCGTTTGAGAGCGAGCGCCGCGTCATTGATGGCCTCAATTCAAACGGCGTCTCGTACTCGGAGACTGCCATGAAGCACAAAAAGGAGCAGATGCGCAACAATGAGGGCCGCAAGAAGTTCCAATTTGAGGCCGACAGTGAGGATGAGGATCTCGAGGACGAGCTCGAGCTCAACCTCGAGGGTATCTCTAATGCGGCCGGCCGCATGAAGAACCTGGCCCAGAGCATGGGCGACGAGGTCGAGTCGCAGAACCGGCGCCTCGAGCGCATCACGCGCCAGACAGACGAGCTGGACATTGATGTGCATCTGAATGCCGCACGTTTGGCGGCCATAAAATAAATATTTATTACTCTTGTCTTTCTTTTCTGGCTTTGACTTTACCCAAATTATCTAACGATGAAGCTCAGGCGAGGGGTCGTGTTCCTACCATTATGGACGCAAATGACCTTCTCGATCCTCGTTGTATGCGTTGCCTCGCTGATTGTTATCTCGTTAGTGGTGGGGATCCACACCTGGTCGCACGGAAAGACTCTAATTCGTCAGAAACTCGAGTGGACAGCCGCCATGTACACGGCGCGCCTGCGAACACAGCTGAACCTGGCGTCAGACCAGTTCATATTTGCCATGCAGCAGCAGGTGGTCACCGATGCCATCACGGCCCAGGTTGCCTCCAATGTGTCAATTTCCGAGGCGGCCGCGATCCTTAGCAACCTGGGCGTATTTGCACGCAGCATCATCCAGCGGCAGCCAGCTGCACGTGGGATCTTCATCAGTGACGCCTCGCTTAACCAGGTGTACATTCTGGTCATGAGCGATGAGACGGCAAGCCTCAGCGCCGTCCTCGCCTCACTGCAAGAGCTCAGCCCAATTTTGCAGCCCGGCTTTGACCTTTACGACTTTGAAAGCTATGGCATGATCCTTACCGCTCCTGTTTTGACGGTTCCCTCTAAGGGTACACCCTTTTACTCGCTCAGCATCACGGTGCCCATCTCGCAGACCACTCCATATCTGTACGGAATCCAGGGCTATGCGACGCTAGTGATTGATGCAGACAAGCTCGCGCAGCAGATAACAGAGGGACAGAGTACGCTGTTTCGCGACTCGGACTATGATCTGGTGGTGATCTCAAAAGAGGCAAATATGACGGGGTTCCGATACGCTGCGTCTAACTCAGACACTAGCACATCGCTCACAAACACCTTTTATCCCCTCGCGAACTTCCCTGCGATCCAAGGCATGGCAGAATTGCCAGCGCCGACCAAGTACCAAACGGAGGGTCGGTCTTGGCTCAGCACAAAGACGCTGAGCAACCCGCGTGCGTCGGTGGGGTGCTCGAGGATCTATTTCTATGGCCTGGAGTGGGTTTTTTGCATCGAGATCGACAAGTCTCTGGCGTTTGCTCGCGTTGTCTCCCTGCGTAACAAAATCATTGGCTTATCGATTGGGATGCTCGGGTTCGTGCTCTTGATGGTGATCCCAACGGGCCGCATTATGACCGCCCCGCTATACTCGATCTACGCCCAGATGGAGAATGCCAACGAGGTGATGCCGCCGCCCCCCAAGAGCAGGCTTCGCAAGTTTGTTGACTCGACGCTTTGGCTTGTTGGAATCGGAAGCCCCTGGTGCGGTCCCCAAAAAAGTCGCTCAGTGAGTAAAGCAAGTGAATCGAGCTCCAGCACTTTCAAGGTGCCGCACAAAATCAAGCCGTTTGGCCGGTTCTATCACGATGAGCTTGACCGCCTCGTCGAAGAATATAATGGGCTGGTGTCGGAGCTAAACCAGCAGTACTACTACCTCGAGGACCAGGTTAAGGAGCGCACTATGGAAGCCCAGGAGGCGCGGCTAGAAGCCGAGAAGGCCAACGTGGCCAAGTCGCAGTTTATTGCAAATATTACCCACGAGCTGCGCACCCCGCTCAACGGTATTATGGGCATGACCTCGGTCACTTTGAGCGAGAGCGACATCCCCAAGGTCAAGATCGCGCTCGAGATCATCCTCAAGAGCGGCCGCACCCTAATGAAGCTGCTTAACGAGCTGCTGGCATTCTCCAAGTCCCAGGTCGAGATGGACCCCAAGCTGAGCGACTTTTGCCCGAGCGAGATCCTCGACAATCTTTCAAACATGTTTTGCGCGCGCCCCGAGGCCGACAAAATTGATATCCCGCTTGAGTTTGTGCGCGAGTGCGACCCGGCTCTGTTTAATGCCCAGTTCCGCGGCGACGGCCACCGTATCTCGCAGATATGCCTGCACCTGATGTCCAATGCGATAAAGTTCTCGAGTGCTGGCGACAAGATCTCGGTACGCATCCACTACCGCCCCGAGCAGAGTCCGCGCGTCAATGTTGCGCCATACGCGCCGCTCCCGGTGGTTACAAGTGCAATGGGAACGCTCGAGGTGGCAATTTCCGACTCTGGCAAGGGTATTGACGAGGCCCAGCTCGCGTCCATATTTGAGCCATTTGTGCAGGGCGACGACGCCTTTTCTAAAAAGTACGACGGCACAGGGCTCGGAATGTCAATGTGTTTGCAACTGACCGCGGCGGTGGGTGCCTGGCTGGGTGTCTGGTCGGCGCCCAACCGGGGAACAGTGTGCGTCCTGGAGTTGCCGGTTCTTCTGGTGTCGCCAATCAAAAACTTGGGATCCCGTGCCAGCCCCAACCGCAACGGCATGCTCTACACGTCTTCGAGTAACCAGGGCACCGTCACTCGCTACAACCTCGATTCGAGCAGTGCCAAGCGCATCAGTTTCATGAGTGCAGAGAGCGTCTATGAGAGCTCGTCGATCCACCAGCCAGCTGCAAGTGCTGCTTCGGTCCTTAGCGCGCCGTCCACGCGTCGCGAGGGTGGGGCTCATCACACCAAGAAGCGGTCCATGGTAGACTCGCTCATTGGGTTTTTGCGACACCAGCAGGGCTCTCAGCCTTCTTTGGCGAGACAGAGTCACGGCATCAGCAACGGTGCGGGCCACACGCGCACTCAAAGTGCCGTCCCGCTCGAGGCGTCGTCGCCCGTAGTCGTGGTGCCCTCGGCGCCGCCAGTTTCGGGATCCATCTCGATGATTGCCTCGCCCTCTCCGCGTAGCTCGCTCTATGACCCGCCCCAGATTGACGAAGACGTCAAGAAAAAATTCCTCCAGCAGGACCACCCCGAATATCGCGTTCTGGTGGCTGACGACAATGCACTCAATCTCGAGATTATGGTCAAGATGCTCAAGCGCATCGGCATCGAGAATGTCGATACCGCCACCGATGGTGAGGCTGTGGTTCACCTGGTGGAGAAGTCCATCAAGCTCGGCTTTCACTACAGCGTCATTTTCATGGACCTGAGCATGCCTCGACTAAACGGATTTCAGGCCACTGACATCATTCGGCGCACGCTAGGCTACCCATATCCGGTAGTCGCTCTCACGGGCTACAGCGACCAGCGCACGCGCCGGCTGTGCGACACGGCAAATATTCAAGAGATTCTGGTCAAACCAGTGCTGCGTGACGCGCTCGTTCAGGTGCTTGTAAAGTACGACACGCACGACGGCTCCAAAGTAAGCGATTAATTTATTTATTTATTAGCATCTTTTCTCGTTCCGACCTAAAGCTCATCCGGGTTTTGCGCGAGCTGCCAAAACTCGCCTTTACTCTCGAGAAGCCTTTGAGGGGTATCAAACTCTACAACTTGGCCATGGCTCAGCACTAAAATCCGGTCGCAGTCCATGATGGTGTTAAGCCGGTGCGCAATTGTGATGATAGTCTTGTCTTTAAACTTTGTGCGGATCGTCTGCTGCACAATAGCGTCCGTCTCGGTATCCACCGACGCAGTGGCTTCGTCGAGTACCAAAACGCTCGATTCGTGCAGCAGCGCACGCCCAAGGCAAATGAGCTGGGCTTGGCCACGGCTCAGATTCTCGCCGCCTTCGAGCAGCACCGTGTCGAGCCCCTCCTCAAAATCACGAAAGTGCTCATCTAAATGGCACAGACTGAGTACTGACCACAGCCGAGAGTCGCTCACGCTGCCCAATGGGCTTAAATTTGAACGCAGAGTTCCAGCGAATATTTGGGCGTCCTGGGGGATGATGCTCAGGTTGGATCGCAATGTTTGCAGCCCTAGACCACTGATTTCCTGGCCATCCAGTTCTATCGAGCCTTCTGCGGCCTCCAGAATTCGAAACAGAGCCAGACACAGCGTTGACTTGCTGGCGCCAGTGCGTCCCACTACGCCAATCTTTTCGCACTTGTTGATTTGCACTGAGATCTTCTTGAGCGCAATTGGCAGCTCGGGGCGATACCGTGTCGAGTAGTTATCAAACACAATGGCTCCATCCTTCACGGTCCAGCGGTCGTCTTGTGGCAACACGCGCGCAGCCTCCTGCTCAAGATCGCAAAACTCAAAAATGCGCTCAATAGCCACAGCACTAGTCTCAATGTTAGCTGCGGTTCTAATGATGCGCGACAAGAGCATCGCGACGCGCTGTGTCGAGTGCATCACAATTCCGGCCAATCCAATAGAAAACATGGGGTGGACGCCCACCAGGACAACAAGTGACATGGCAGCACTCCAGGTGATGACCACAGTAATGACGCGGATCCGCCAGTTGAGCCATCTGCTGAGCGACGTGTACAAAAAGCTTGCCTCCATCCAATATTCGCTGCGCACGCGGTACGACTCTACGAACTGCGACCACTTTTGAAATGCACTAATAGTGCTTGTGCCCTTGATGCTCTCTTCAATGTGACTGAGAATAGGCCCTCGCGAAGCGCTCATGATGCGTTGAAGCTGCCGACTGCAGGGAATAAACGCGCGCCTGAAGTTGTTGTATACAAATAATAGTGGCACGATCACTACTATAAGAAACGGGGCTCCAAAAAGTGTGATGCAAAAATTGGCCACCGCCATCAGAAACGTCCGGCAAAAGTTGTAGAGCGTATTCGGCACAGTCTGATCCAAGGTCGAGATATCCCCCGTAAAACGATTCATGATGGAGCCCATGGGCGTTTTGTCGAAAAATTGAAGAGGCGACTCGAGCACAGCTGTCACCATCTGCGAATGAAGGTTGATAGACGCCGTGTTGCCAACTCGGCCATAGAACCAATAAACGCTCGCAAAGACAAATAACCCAGAGCAGATGCTCAAAACCACATATACAGCCACATAGGATTTCGCTGCTTGTAGACCCTTCAGCTCCTTGTCACTCCAAAGGGTCAACCACACGAGAATCAGGTTGGGCAAAAGCACTGCAGTTATGAAAAGGGCAACCGTAACAAACAAATTGCGAACCCCGACACTCTTGAAGTAGCGCGTAAAAACCTGCACGATATTTGCCTTCTTATCCTCCTCTTCTTGGCGAGCCAATTCATCCAGAATTTTGGGCGATGCAGTAGCTGCTTCACGTGGGACAGGGACCGCCGGTGGCTCAAGCTGTGACCTACGAGAGAATACCTCAGGCTCTGGACTAGTCGAGGTACTAGCATCCGCACTGTTTGCGTCCACATGATGGCCTTCCTTGGTAACATTCAAGACCACACTGGCGTGCCTGAGCACAGGTTTTGAATTTGTCGCCAAGACAATGGTACGCCCTGCAAGCAAACCCTTTGCTGTGAAGAGATTGGTTACAAGACTCCGCGACACGTGCTCGTCCACAGCACTCAAAATGTCGTCCAATAGATAGATATCTGCACGTGCATAGACCGCTCTTGCTAATGCAACCCGCGCCTTTTGCCCGCCGCTGAGACAAATGCCCTTTTCACCCACCTGTGTGAGATCCCCCTTGGGCAGATTCTGAATGTCCGTTTTGAGCTCACATGCCTCTATTGTTTGCTGGTAAAACTGCTCGTGAAACTCGAGGCCAAATAGGATATTCTCGCGCACTGTCTTGAATTGTAGCCAGGGTTCCTGAGGGCAATATGCGACTGACCCAGCGACACCGATAGAGCCGCTCTTGATGTACATTTGATTGCACAGCGCTCTAAGCAACGCAGTTTTACCAGAACCTACGCGGCCTACAACGCAGCATAGATCCCCAGCATCCAGCTTGAGAGTGAGGTTTTCCAGCACTGGCTTGCTTGTTTCGCTCCAGTAGATGGTGGCGTTGCGCAGGTCAATCGCGTGGTCGGTATTAGTGCTGAAATTAACACTCGAGTGTTCATTCTGATCCAAAAACTCGTCAATTCGATTCGCGCTTGCCAGAGTACGGCCAATACCACTGATTGACGACGGCAGCGATGTGAACGGGTCACTCAAAAAACTCAGCAAGCTCAGGGTGGGAAACACAATTTCGGGAGTCAAAGCTCTACCAGAATATGCCAAGTATGCAATAAACACGCAAGCCGCAACAATGTCATCTATAGTGAGCGACAAACTACGCATAATTGACACCAGCCTTAGGTACTTGCGCTGCACGGCGATCTCTGCATTACGGTGTCCACTCACTTGCTTTTGATATGGCTCCTCCCATGCGTACAGCTTTAGAGACTTGATATTGCGTAAAATACCCCACAGTGCCTTGGTTCGCAAGTCCTTGACCTTCATGAGCTCGGGAAATCGTTTAAACATGCGCTTTGTGTGCCAGCTCGAGTAGGGAATGAAGAATAAGTAGACAGGAATGGCTGCAAACGAGGCATTGCCAATGAAGTGGTACAACTGCCATGTGCAGATTGCGATTCCAAGCGGTGCCTGGATCAAGGTAGGAAAGTACTGGTTGCAGTTTTGTATGATAGCTGTGTCAACATTGAGAAGGTTCATGATCTTTGACGAGTCGTACACCACTCTACTGTCGTTAGAGAGCTTTGCCGATTTGCGGTAAATGGTTTCCATGAGCGCAGCTCTCGTCTGAGTACCGATTATGGTATTCAGAATCGAGGTTACGCCATTAAAAGCAGGTATTGAGAGCTGAACCAGACCAATTAGCGATCCCAAATAGACTGGCGGGTACACGCTGGCTCCCTGCTGGTAGCGACTCAAGGCTGTCAAAAACGCTGCAAGAAGCAGTGGTCGTAAATAATTCACCATTGTCGCAACAGTATCTAGCACCAGCATTATGACAATGCGCCACAAATTGAAGCGTATAACAGCTCGAAGCGTCTTGTTACCCGACTTGACGTACTCCCTGCTCAACAGGAAGAACGAAAGCGTTGTAGACATCACAGACGGGACCTCCGCAAAGTCCTCATGAGTGATTTGACCCTTGGACGACACTTTGAGCATGTGCTGCACGTATGAAATGCTCAATTTACCAAAAACAGTGGCATTGTCAAATCCCAGCGGCCTGGTATCGGAGCCCAATAGCTCGCCCAAGAACGCCAATCCGCTAAGCAAAGTGCTTGCCCATGGAACTGCCGAGTTTTCGAAATTCAAGCACCCCAGAATCGTCTGCACAAGGTAGAACCCCAAGACCTCGCCGCCACTGATTTGGGACTTCTGAAGCTGCGCCAATTCCTCAGCCAAAATCACGATACGGGTTGCTGTGGTCCACAAGTCACGCTGTAGCAAGAGATCAATCGCTCCCAAAGTAAATGCAGCGTATCTGAGCTTGTGTGCTGCGACCGCTCTATCTGACGTATAGAGCCTATAGCTTGTCCACAAGGCCAGAGGGGTTAAAATTGCGCATCCGATGTAATTTGCGAGCTTAAGCACGCATTGGCTCGGCATGCCATCTGTTAAAATGTACTGATCGCATCCGATCATCGATGATGTGAGCGTGAGGCGCGAGGCTCTTTTTGCCTGGTCCGAGTATTTTAGCAATAAAAACGTTGCATATGCTGTGAAAGTAGCTGAATCAAGCCTAATGGCGCGAGAATCCTCGAAAAAACTTGAGCGTAGACAAGATATACCGTTAAATGTATTATTTTATTTGCCGCCTTCTCACGATTGCTGCATGCGCTTCAAACGGGCCTCAGCCGCACGAGCCCGCTTTTCGCGCTCCACCATCCGTTGCTCATCCGCACTGAGACCAGCAGCACCCATCTGATGGCCGAGCTGGCGTCCTGCGCCATGCTTGTCGATGAACTTTTCGATTTGCTTCGCCTTGCGCTGTCCCTCCTGCTTTTCAAACTCCTGCATCTGCTCAGCTGCTTGCTTCTTTTGATGTTCGGATTTTGCAGCTTCAATCTCAGCTGCAGTCGCCGGTGCGCCCACCCCCGCCTTGTCCCAATCGCGCGTCTCGCCTAGCTCTTTACGCACGATGCGAAGAGTCTCGAGAACCTTTGGTGGCGCCAAATCAACCAGCTTTCTTCCCTTGGCCGCTGGATTCGCACCCCACCGTAACAGCGAGGCAACCACCTGGTGCTTTCCCTGCTTGGCCGCATACAGCAGGGGCGTCAACCCCTCAAGCGGCTGGTCCACTTGAGACTCTAGCAGCTGCTTGAGCTCGGTGAGGTTGGACTTTTTGATTGCTGCGCAGATTCTTTTGGATCTTTGCTCTTGAGGGGACACAGGTTCGGGGGCCGGAGAGGGCTCCTTGGAGGGCTCTTTAGTTTTCAACTTAGGCTTGGCTACAGGCACAGCCTGCTCGGGCGGATCCATAGTGCGCACCATTGTGAGCTCGCGCCAGATCCGCTTCACCTCATCTGCGGTCGGCCGCTTGGTAGTTAGAGGGATACTCCTCAGCCGTTGGTCGTTGGGCTCGAGTGGCGTGCCAGGTGCAATAATGATTCCCCTGTTGCTTCTTCCACCTGCATGATAGAAAACAGCCTGACATTTAGCCAGATCAGGTGCCCAGTCCACAATAAGATGCTGGATCTCTGCCTTGAGGGCAAGCTCTTGCTGTCTACGGATATTGGATCCGGCAGAGTTGGCCTTTCCATGCGCATTGTCTGAGGCACTCTGTGCCCCACCCTGTTTGCGCCGCGTCGTGTATCTGTGGAAGCTTTTGTGGTGCGAGATAACAATGTTGGCAAACGGGTTGAGCTTGTCGGACACAAGGCTCTTTGGCTTATGCTGGATAATTGCCGCAGCGAAATGGCCGCCCCCGACTAGAAAAATAGCGCTCTGGCCATTGGGGTCGAGCGATTTCAGCGCCTGGACGCCATCCTGCTCTAGGGCTTGCTGTGTGAACCAACGTTTGTAAACGGCCATAACTTGACCGGATTCAATCGCTGGGCTCGAGTAATAGATAAATGGCGATCCCTTGAGATGTGCGTTAGGGTCTAGACTCAGCGCCTCAAGGTCCTCGTCGAATTCAGAGCCATCACTTTCACTTTCACTTTCACTTACGTCGTCCCGGGTATATGTGAAGGTACTCAAGCTATCAACCAGCTCCTTTTTCAGGCCAAACAAGTTTAAAGCAGGCATTTTGTGGGTGGGCACTGTCAGCAATGGGGCAGCAGGAGTCGAAAGAAGCAGGCAGCACCGCACCTAGCGACAGCAAAGTAAATGCCATCGCGGCCCAATGCTTTGCAGAAATCGATAAATTTAGCCTGAAGCATCACAGAAGCGACAATGAGCTGCTGGAAGCTGTTGGCATAGGCAGTCCAGTGATGCGTCGCAGCGCGCTTTTCTTGGCAAATTACCCGCAATCACTGATTGATCCCGACGCAATTCATAAAAACGTGCTCAAAGTGATTGCTTTCTACAATCAAAAACTGCCCTCGGCCCTTGGGCTGGAGTTTAAGCAGCTAATCTTTTTATCGCTCGCAATCCAGGCCTCTGAGGTGGAGCCTCGCGAGGCTCAGACAGCCCCTGAAAAATTTTACATTGGATTTGCAGACCTCCTGGACTTTGTATGCTGCTGTTGCCAGGTTTACGACAAGTCACCTACAGACGAGTTCGATAACCTGCCAGACATGAGCGCTGCCGCGCAGCAACTGTTGAGTCCCTGGAAGGCACCTGTGATTGGGCTCGAGAGTTGGCTGGAAATCCTGGACCAGTTTCCCTACCTACTGAAATCGCTCGAGACGATATGGAGCCAATTGCTCTATGAAAAGGCACCAACTCCTGTAAAGCAGGGCTTTGAGTACCTGGGCGCGTCTACAGTCACTTTCATCAAGCAACATCAACTGGCCTTGCTCTGTATGTGTCGGGGCCCGTCGGTGCTAGAAGCTATCAAACTATACAGTGCGCGAACTGACGGGTTCTCAATGCGGTCATTCGAGTCCAAAGTTATCAACTGGAAAGCGCCGACATTTCTATTTATCAAGGGCGTTCGCGAGTCTCTCGAGTGGGCGGATGTCCCTCGCGTCACCGACTCGCTGCCACGAGCCTCTAAACGGGTATTGCTGTGCGTGTATCTCGACCAGCCCTGGAAAATTGGCAACAGAGACTGCTTTGGAGGCACGCACACCGTTATTTATCAGGTCGAGCCCGAGTTCCAAGTGTACAAAGCAAGGGTGACACAAAATGCCTACTTTAGTCCAGATACGGGACTTGGGTTTGGTCTGCTACCTCCACAGTCGCGGCACATAAGATTTGGGCGCCAATCAAACGTAGCTCTGATGGTGGACCGTTTTCTTGAACACGCGGTATTTAGGTGCGTGGGGTCCGGCATGTTTGATCAGGGACGCGCAAAGGCTCCTTTTGAAGATAGGTTCAAGCTCAACTCTGTGGAGGTTTGGGGCGAGGGCAACGAGCAGGTTCTCAAAGCTCAGAAGCTCGCTTGGGCGTGGGAGGATGCCGAGGCGCGTAAACGTCAGGGGGTGAATGTCGGTGAAGACCGATCTATACTTGAGCTTGCTGGAATCGTGGGGCAATATGATCCAGATCGGGGTACAAATTGAAGCTGAGGGGAAAGAATCTGTGAGGCTCGCATGTGCAGTGACTCGCCGACTACGCGATAATAATTTAAAATAGTAGAAAGAAATATTGTAGTGGCATCTGAAGCTTTTGTAACGTCAATTTTCCAAGAAAATACACGATAAATGGTGTGCTAAACTTGATTTCACCGGCGTTAATTCTGGCTGACCCTCGACGCTGGTAAGCTCTCGTTCTGGTGAGGATGTTGCCTAATGCAAGGCCTTTGATTTCCAGCTCGGCTAATTTATCTATTTGAGTCCGTCTTGGTATATTCCGTGCTGGTATAACCCGTCTAAGTATGACCCGGTTGAGAATTTTTGAACCATCACCACTCCCAAAGAAACTACTAGTAATCTATACAAATCGGATAGATGCCTACCACATGTCCTACCATTTGGACGTCATAGCTGTCTACAGGTACTGCAAGGTAGTGGGGCACGATCATGAAGCTTGTTAGGAGGCTCAAACTTGTGCGCATCGTGGCCGCATTCTGCATGTGTCGATGCGCTTTCCCCAGAGGCCCAGGCTTGCCGACCTCAAGACATTGTGATGCAACTACTTTCGACTCTTTGATTTGGCTACAAGCCGCTTCTTGTCCTTTTTGCGCAGTTTTTTGTTTGCCCGTTTGTCACGGCGTTCTAGCTTGACCTGTTTTTTGCGCTCTTTGTTGGCCTCTCTATCCGCGAACTTGCGCGGTTCATCAAAGTGCTCATCCCAGACATCATTGACAACAGAGTCAGAGTCAGAGTCAGAGTCAGAGTCAGAATCGCTCTCTCCCTGACTATCATCCTCGCTGTCGCTCTCACTCTCAAACTCGTCGTTGCCAACTAGCAGATCTTTATACACGAGCTCGCTCTGGCCGCCATTGTTAACACGGTTGACATCTCTATCCACATCAAAAACCTCGTCCAGAGTACGCGGAATATAGATTTCTCTAAAAATCGCATCTGCTTGAGCCGACTCTGCATCTTTTGCAGCTGGCGGAAGTCCACTCAACTGATCCATCAACTCCTCCACATTACGCTCAGGGCCACTTGTGGTCACAAACTTGAAAACCTGAATTTCGGAGTAAGTTTCAACACCCTGGCGTGCAAAGTAGTCATTGACATTCTTGATATCCATGCGCAGAAACGTCAGGCTACTTGGATGGTCGTGCTCAACCGACTGCGATACATCAATAATCCAGAGCTTTTGCCGGTGGTAGAGGATATTGTACTCCGACAGATCAGCGTGCACAAGTCGGCATTGCTGGTACATGATGCGAACATAGGCCAGCAGTTGGCGGTATAGATGAGGAAACTGGTCGGGCTCAACATCAGCGTCCCGCAGGCGAGGCGAGGCATAACCATCTTCATTTCCCAAGAACTCCATCACCAAAATATGTGAGAACAAAAAATAAGGCTTGGGCACAGGAATACCACTCTTGTAGATGCGCTTCAAATTACGAGTCTCCTTTTCGGCCCACATTTTCACCATTTGGCGATGATTGTGTTTGGAGTAGCCATGTCTGAAGCGGTATTCACCTGCGACATATCTCTCACGATCTTTAAATGCAAGAACTGCTGTTTTGTAGACCTTGACAGCGAGCTGTGACGGGGTTTGGGGTTCGAATAACGCTGCATCTGCCTCTTTGGGCTCGACATCGCCCGGTTCAGCCTCGTTTGTTTGATCTTTTGTAGAATCTCGGGCCTCCTCGGAAGCTTCTTTGTGGCTGGTTCCGTTGAAAGTGTCTGTCAGTTCTACTTCCGTCGACCTTATAGCTCTGTACACATTTGCCTCCTTTCCTGTAGAAATGCAGCCCCTAAAATCGTCAAAGATTCCCTTGTTGAGCATCTTGAACAGGATCATTCGCGTACGGCCATCGAGCACGCTCTCTGTAGTTCCCTGGTTGGACTTATCAGTAAGAACTTTGAGCTTGCCGATGCGCGTGCCCTTTTTGAAAAAGTCGAAGTCGTCCATATGAAGTCACAAAAAGTTGAACCCACAAAATTCAAGTTCATTTGAAATTCTTCACGTGATCATCCCATGAGACTTTCCCTCATTCCGTCGAGTTTTTTCTGTCTCCCGCTGCAGATTGGCGCCGACATTATCGCCACGATCGCCATCTTCAATAAGGCATCTGCATTTTACGCGCTTGGAGCCCTTGTCACCTCCCATCCACTCACAGTTGTCGAATGGATTGTCAACGTGATAAGCGTGTTTGAACTGCCGCTATTTATCTATTTTGCATACAAGATCCTGGCTCGCGACGCATGGGCGGCACTTGTCTACGCGCATGTGTACCTGGCGGACACCGCAATGAACATTGGGTTCACTGTATACTTTATCGTGCATTGGTTTGTAGTTGGCGCAAAAAAGGCTCAAGAAAACAATCCCGCTACACGAGAAGTCCTCAATAAGAGTGCAACACTTGGCCAGGAGCTAGCGGTTACCATTGTGTGCACAACCTTCTCAGTTGTGTGCAAATTATACTTTATGCTGGTGCTTATTGGCTTTGCGCGTCTCCTCATTGCCAACGACAACCTCAGGGCCCATAATGGCGAGCCCAAGGGTAGTTGGAAGGCGAAAATTCAATTCGCTCTCTTACGTCCTTTCGAGCGTTTTTGGACTGGCCATGCCTCCTACCAACGTCTAAATAATAAGCCTGAATAGTACAGAAATCTAATATTTACAAGCCAAGCCTTTGAATGCCAGCGCCAGCGCGGCAATCACGAGTAACAAGCTGGTGATACCAACGCCCACTATCAGCGAAAACATGCTTGAGATACCCTCATAAATCATGGCCTCCACAGTCTCACGGTTTGAAAGCACAAATATCATGCCGCCAGCAACTAGGCAGAACGAACACAGTAGCTCTGTGAATGGCCGCTGCGGCTCAGAGCCAGGCAAGTTTTTGACGTAAAGAAGAGCATATGTGGCTGCCCGCAAACATGCTGCTGCACTCAGCAGATAGCCCCACTGCACGTGAATCGCAGTGGCCAATTCCGTCTCTTGCTGATGCTGGGACATGAGCGCGCCAGTCCAGAAAATAATAAGAGCAGGGAACGGGTTGATGCTCCAAGTGCGAGCTGTTTTACGCTCATACTGATACCCAAAGCCTTTAGCTAGCAGTTCGCTGACGGTATCGCTCTCAACGACCATGCCGCATAGGCCCCCTCCGAAAAACATGAAGGCAATCGAGACATGCTGCATATCTTTGGCGTTCCACTTGCCATCGGTATTGCCTAGGCGCTCAAGAAATACATTTGTGGAACCGTAGAAAAAAATCAAAAAACTTTGAATGAACTCCATAGTCGGGTAGCGCGGGAATACCGACCGAAGACGCGACATTGACTTAGGCTCCTTTTCGTAGAGCTCAACTCGATTCCAAGCCATTCCCTTGCTAGCAAACGCACCAAAGTAACGAGCGAACTCGACAAACCCCAGGAGCACAAAAACTCCTCCCTTGATGGCGTGCGCCAAAAGACTGAAAATGGCATGGCCCTGGCCCATGCGGAATGCAATGAACGTGCCAATAAGCAGGTAGATGTAGCCGAACAAAACAACAGGAACAGTGAGTGCGGCAAAAATCCGGCGGGATACGCCATAGAATGCGGCGAACACTCCGCCAAAGCGTGAGTGGGCAAGTTTATCGCTGAAACGGTTGTACTGGGGGCCTAATGATGGTGCTTCTTCCTCTTCAACGTCAAAATCTTCCTCACTCAGACCATTACCGGAATCTCGAGAGGGCCGCTCGAGATTTTCCAAATGATATTCAACGCCGTCGAGGGCGGTGGTGGGGGCCGTGATGTTTTTGGAAACTGCAGCAATCCACTGGACGCTGAGCGCTACCAAAAAGAGTATTGCCACTTGAGCGTAGCAGTTACCCGGGTACAGGCTCTCTTCTAGACTGAGCGAGTACAATGATGCGATGAATGCAGAGCCCATGCTAACCAGCAACACGAGAGTTTGAAGTGGCAAGTACAGCCACTGAGTCTTTGGACTATCCGAGATTAATGCTGCCATGGGGTGTAAAAGTCCCAATGCTAGCACTTGAAGCACTGCATGGAACCACAATAAGCTCTTGCTACCCTGCGGGTGGGAAAAGTATGTTGTGGGATCATAAGCCAGCCAATATGCCTTTTGCTGTGGCTCTAGCATATCAAGCATATCGAGAATTGGCATTCCATGTGAATGCATACCCTTTTTGCTTGCTGGCGATGGTACAAGCGTAGAGTTGGAAGAATTTGAGGGATGTGACGGCATGTCCATATTCATGTCCATGCTCATTTCATTTGTGTCTACAGCGTCGTGGCCTTCATGCGCACTGGCCAGCGCCACCACAAGAAATGATCCAACAACTGCAGTCCTCATGAAGGGTTACGCCAGTTGCTGTGGGCGCCCGTTTATATATGCACTGAGCATGCATGGTAGCGTAAAGGTCTTTTTTGCTGCACCCCTTAGATTTAGGCTATTAAGTTCGAATCAATTCGTTAAAACCACACAAAATCGGGTTGCGTCCTTGACAGGTGATCTCGCATATGCATGCACAAATACGGGACAGCAGCAACACCTAAATTTCTACACAGGTGACACCAACGTGATTTTTCCGACCCTCACTTGTGCTAAACAGTTTTTGACTATTCTTAGCAAACCCTAGGCCGCACTCAACTAGCTGTGGCCTTCTGCTAACCACAGTTTGCGCATCTAGCGAGAATATTTTGGCGGCAAACCCAGCCTCGCCTCTGAGCAAGTAGCAAATCTTACCTTCTCGTACCAGATTTGCATCCTGCTTATGAACTGTGCAGCCATGCCGAGCCGGTAATCCGATCCTTCGCCTCGAAACCACACCGAGTGATTCTGCATGCTACAAACTCGATGTTTATTAATATTCAAGCAGCCCGGAGAGTTGCGTGTTGGAATTCTGTGATCAGATATATTTTTGCTACAAATCAGAAGTTGCAAAGGTGCGCAGATTTGTAATATTTCTGCATGGTATGCTTAAGCGAATGCACGAGATTGCAACAGTTCGCGGTTACCGAGGGCACCTCAGTTCACCATTGACGGTTTTTGCTGAGGCTCAAGGCCCAAGTCTAAGGTTTTTTTTTTTTTTTTTTTTTTGGCGCAAACACCCGTGCAGATCCGGCCGCAGGACGTGGTAGCAAGGCCGACATTGGGGGCCCTCCACATTACAAGGGCGGGACTCACGAGAGCTGCTTGACTATTGGCACTCTAATCTACTTAAGCTACTTCTTGACTGCGCGGTCCCACATGTGCGGCGTGACTTGCATATGCTCAGGCACAGGTCAGGGCCTGCGTGCCTCCTTTACCCTCGAATCTGGTTGACTCCCCACTTTGGCTCGCGCGGCTTGACCACAAACAGCTTGACCCCGTGTACCCGGGAGTCTTTGCCGACGCAGTGGTTTGACTCGATTCGCAGCTGTAGATACTTGAATGTCATTTCTGGAAGCTCAAAGTACACCCAGCCAGTCTGTTTATACGTGAGAAGAGTACCCACCCGGACGCAATTGGCCTCATCAAACCCCGCGTAAACACCAGTGGACAAAGGAGTAAAAGACTTGTCTGCATTGTACCGCACATCCACCAAGAGCCCGGTTGGACTGATTGCTCTTGAAAACCGCAGCTTAATCGAAATGAGCGATTCCCTTCCATCCGCACTCGATTGCCAGCAAGTGGTTGGGTCGTTGTCGGTCAAAGCGCTAACATGATATTTGGGATTTGTGCTCGAGCAGGACACAGTAAAGTTCCTAAACTCTCTCAAATTGGGGTTTTTGCCACATATATCCAGAGCAGAGGGCATTGTGGTAGGTTGTTACATGTCGCACTTCCGGGAGTTGTACTTCTAGAGCTCTTGGAATAGCTTAAAGTATGAAGTTTTATGTGCATATAATTACGGCTCGATCACGGCGACGATATCACCGGCATCGACCATATCACCGTTCTTGTGTATGATCTTGACAACCTTGCCGGCCACGCTGCTACTCACGGTCATCTCGGTCTTCATGGCCTCAAGGACAACTACAGGGGAGTCCTTTGCAATGATGTCGCCCTCCTTGACGACAGGTTTCCAGAAGCGGCCGGTAATCTCAGAGTATACAAGTTCAGCCGTGTCGGAGAACTTGGTGGCGTCCACCGAGACAGTAGCTGTGTCGACCTTGCGGTCCGAGTCGGCAATCAGCTGGGCAAACTCGGAGCTATGGGCCTCAACGTGCTCAATGTGAGCGGCAATGCTGTCCTTATTGTCCTCGAGGAACTGGTGGTACTCTGAGGCATCAAATTCAGTTTCCTGGACGTCGATCTTGTAAGTGCCGTGCTCAACCTGCTTGACATAACGCTCAAGCTCTTGTTCATTGACTGGGAAATACTCAATCTGGTCGAAGGCGCTAAGCATCCAGGGCTCACCCGTGACAGAGTGCTGGTTCAAGCAAAGCTTGTCCCAGATGGGAATGGTGCGGCCAATCAGCTGATAGCCGCCGGGGGACTCCATGGTGTAGATACACATGTACATACCACCAAGGCCTACAGTGCCATTAGGGGTCCACGAACGGCTGGGGTTGTACTTGGTGCCCAAGAAGCGGTGGCGCGGGTCCAAGGGAACGGCGCACGGCGCACCAAGATAGACATCACCAAGACCCATCACCATAAAGCGGGCGCTGTACATCATATCACGAACAACATTGCGGTCATCGAACCCGTTGACATCCCGGATAAAATCGACGTTGTTGGGCAACCAAGGTGCCTCACTGCGAATAGTTTCCTCGTAGCGCGTGACAGCAGACAAAGTCAACTCGTCCTCAAACGCCATTGGCAGGCGCAGGACACGGCTCTTGACTTTCCAAGTTTTGCTCCACTCGAGGCCTTGCTCAATTTTGACAAGCTCCTTCATCAGCGCGGCCTGCGAGATGACTTTGGGGTCATACTCAATGTGCACCGAGCGTACGCCAGGAGACATCTCCAAAACGCCCTTTACGGGCCCCAGAGTGCGCTGCATGAGCTCGTGGACTCGGTGACGCAGGTTGAGATCCATCACGTTCTCGCCATACTCGACGAGGATATAGCGATCACCAGCCTGGCGGTAGGCCACCTTTGGCGATGTAGCAGAAGCCTCAGCAGAGTACAATATGGGCTCCTCTACAGTGCTCACGAGAGCGGGCACCGGAACGTTCCTGCCCTCGATACGCTGGTCGACGGCATCCTTGATGGCAGCGGCCTGCTTGACGTCGATCGGCACAAAGCGTACCAAGTCGCCAGGCTTGACTTGTCCAACCTTCCAGAGCTCTGCCTCCACAATAACAACGCCGCAGACAAAGCCACCAAGTGAGGGTCCATCACAAGCAAGAATCACAGGTTCGTCGCCAGTAAAGTTAATAGCGCCGAGAGAGTAGACATAGTCATGCGCGTTAGAGGGGTGAAGTCCAGCTTCGCCGCCATCAGCGCGGGCCCAGTCAGGCTTGGGGCCAATCAAGCGCACGCCAAAGCGATTAGAGTTGTAGTGAATCTTCCACTGAGTACTGAAGAACGTGTCGAGCGACTCGGGCTTGAAAAAGTCAGGCGCACCATGAGGGCCACAGGTAACACCAATCTCCCACTTGTTGGCGTAGGTTGGCACAAGACTGGCAGGGTATGCCACAGGTTCGTGAGTAGGAGCAGGCAGCGAGCAAGAGGGCAACTCAGGCTGGCCAAGGGTGATCACATCGCCAAATTTGAGCACGCGTCCATTGTAGCCACCTAGTTTACCCTGGGCAAAGGTGCTGCGAGACCCCAGATACTCGGGAACGTCCACGCCACCTCTGATGGCAATGTAGGCGCGGCAACCAGAGGTTAGCTTGCCGATGGCCAGCTTTTGGCCGGCCTTGATGTGCAGGGGAGCCCACTGCTCAACTTCTTTGCCATCAACAGTGACGCTAGCAGTACCGCCAGTGACTGCAGCAATGCTATCGTGGTGGAAAAGAATCGAGGGGCCGGTCAATGTCGCCTCGAGTGCAGGCGCCTTGGCATCGTTACCGACAATGTGGTTGGCAGCGCGGTGGGCATAGTGGTCCATAGGTCCGCTGGGGGGTACACCAATGTGCCAGAGCAGAGTGCGGCCAGGGTAGTCCTGAATGGTGGTGCTGCTGCCCGGGGCGGTAATCTCAATGGAGTGGGGCTGGTACACGTAGCTGTCAAGCACCTTGCAAAACATCTTAGCCTCAGCAAACATCTGTGAACTAGCAACAGATCGCAAATAGTCCAGGTTGGTGATCACGCCTGAGACCTGGGTCTCGGCAAGGGCCTTGTTGAGCAAGCGCAATGCATCAGCACGATCTTTGCCATGGACAATAATCTTAGCCACTGTGGGGTCGTACTCGGTGGAGATGACAGTGCCCTTGGACACCCACCCATCAACGCGAGCCCACTCGGGGAACTTGACCTCAGTAATTTGGCCAGGGCTCGGCAAAAAGTCCTTGACAGGGTTTTCAGCATACAAACGTGCCTCCATTGAAGCACCAGTGTTGACAATTTCGCGGTCAAATGATGGAGGACGGTCGGCGGCCACGAGGACCATCCATTCGACCAAGTCAAGGCCGCTGCACATCTCGGTGATGGGATGCTCAACCTGCAAACGAGCATTCACCTCAAGGAAGTAGAACTTATTGCGCGCAGAGTCATAGATATACTCAACAGTGCCAGCGCACTTGTAGTTCATGGATGCAGCAAGCGCCGCGCCGCTCTCACGCATCGCCTTACGCGTGGCGTCGTCAATATCTGGGGCAGGGGTTTCCTCAATGATCTTTTGATTGCGGCGCTGCAGCGAGCAGTCGCGCTCGCCGATAGCAATGGCCTTGCCGCGGCCGTCGCCGAACACCTGCACCTCAACATGGCGCGCGTTCTCGACAAAAGTTTCGAGGAAGACGCCTGCGTCGCCGAAGTAGGCCAGTCCCTGGCGCTTGACAGAAACAAAGGCCTTGTCAAACTCCTCGTCATTGTCGACGCGCTGAAGACCGATACCGCCACCACCAGCAGTACTCTTGATCATGACAGGGTAGCCCAGGTTGTTGGCGATCTTGCGCCCCTCATCGATATTTTCGACCAAGCCACTACCGGGCACCAGGGGCACGCCAGCGCTCTCTGCGATCTTGCGGGCACTGTGCTTGAGGCCAAGCTGCCTCATGGCCTCACCACTCGGGCCGATAAACACAATACCCTCCTCGCCACACATGTCGGCAAAGGTAGCGTTCTCGGAGAGGAAACCATAACCCGGGATAACTGCCTGGGCAGAGGTCGACTTGCAGGCATCAATAATTTTGCGGATCGACAGGTAGGTCTCGGCGGCAGAGGTGCCATGCAAATCAACGGCCACGTCCGCGTCCAAGACGTGCTGAGCGTAGCGGTCAGGCTCGCTAAACACCGCAACAGTACGAATACCAAGCTTCTTGAGGGTCTTGATGATGCGCACGGCGATCTCGCCACGGTTGGCAATCAGCACAGTGCTGAACGGGGGTCCAATTTTGTTTGTGGCGATGTAATTGCGCCATCCGCCAAATTCCGTGATGTCCTTAGCCGTCTCAACGGCGCTGCCTTCAACAATAAAGCCCTTGACGTAGATTCCCGAGTCGAGCTCGAGAGAACCAATTCCCAGCGGCGAGGGGACCATCGAAATAAACTCGCCAAATGTCTCAGTGGGCACGTCCCAGACCTCGACCTGGATTTTAGAGCCGCCTGTATTGCTACGCACAATACCAGGTTTGGGAGGCTGCGTAGGCAGGGCAAACAGCTTGTAGTGTGCGGATGTGGTGGTCTTTTCGCGCAGTGTGGCACCAACCTGGCGCAATTGCCAGTTGAGGACCATTCCACTGAGATGGGCGCCCACAACTGCGAGCTGGATCGTCGCGGGCTGGACGGCGACCAGGTCGTCGGTGACCGAGGCGCTGCGGCCGGTGTTGCCGAGCAAGCGTGCAGGGCTGGCGCTCAGGAAACGCTTAGCAACGTCAAGCAATGCCAGGTCCTCAAATGCCTCGGCCATCAAAGTGAGACCCTGGGGCAGACCGTCGGGCCGAAAGCCCATGGGTAGGGCAATAGCGCTCAGATCGCTCAAGTTGACAAAGTTGGTGTAGGTGCCCTGCTGTGAGTTGATGCTGATGGGCTCGGCAAGCACATCCTCAATTAGAGGGTTAAGAGGGCAGGTTGGCATCACAAAGCCATCGAGCCACTTGAACTCGGCACGGAACTTTTTCTTGATTTCTTGGCGGATATACTCGGCATCAAAGGCATCCACCGCGCTGATACCCTCGGCGCTCATCACGATCTTGTACACAGTGGGGTCAATAGCCTCGGGGTCGTCGAGCATGTCGCGAACCGCGTGGTAGCGCTCAGCAACCCAAGGGCCTTCATATAGGAGCTTAGCCAGCCTGAACAAATCGCTGCAGTCCACCTCGTGGACCTCCACGCCCACCGAGCGCAGCTGCTCGATGCCTGCCTTGAACAGGGCGGCGTTGTCCTCGTCGCCAAACCACTCCAGCTTGGAAGGAACACCGAAAATAGGGCGGCGGCCATATGTGGTCTTGGGGTTCTTTGGGAATGGCCGACTATAGGGGTTGAGCTCGTCATACTTGGTACCAATGCGCAGAGTGGTCTCGGCGTCCTTGAGGTTGAGGGTGAACACGGTCGCAGTATCAAGCGATTTGCAGGCAGGAACAACGCCAGAGGCACTCCAAATACCAACAGTGGGCTTGACGCCGATCAAATTGTTGAGAGCTGCAGGCACACGGCCACTGCCGGCAGTATCTGTGCCAAGCGCAAAGGGCACCAAACCGAGGCCAACAACATGGGCAGAACCACTTGAACTGCCACCAGACACATGTTTATCGCTGAAGACAGAGGTGGGGATACCGTACGGGGAGCGCACACCGACGAGGCCAGTGGCAAACTGGTCCAAGTTGGTCTTGCCGACAACTATAGCGCCGGCCTCAATAAACTGCTTCACAACAAATGCACTCTCGCCCGCAGTATACCTGAACTTGGGGCACGCGGCGGTAGTGGGAAACTCGGCCACATCGATGTTGTCCTTGACAGCAAAAGGCACGCCATAGAGGGGCAGCTCAGCCTTTTTGGAGTGGTCAACAGCGTTCCACTGCCTTTTGATATCCTCCTCTGATGCAATGTAAATCCATGCAGGGTTCTCTTTGAAAGATTTAACGAGTTGCAGCAGCTCAGCCTGAGGGTCCTTGCTACTGATTTGGTGGTCACGCCACTCTTCAATACTCCATCCAAGCATTAAGGTCCAGTACGAGAGATGAGGGTTTTTATATATCTACATGCACATGCATGTTATCACTGCGATGCGATAGGCTCATGCAAGATTTTCTGCAGCTCCACGGTGAAGTGCATTGACGTGCATGAAGTTAGTGTGCCTACAAAGCGCATGTGTTGAGCGGGATTTGCGGGGCCATTCTCGTGCCATTGTTGGTTCGCCATCTTTGGAGACAGGTTTTTGCGACCTCTTCGGCGCGCAACACTTGGTTTCCCCAAGCTCGTATCAGGTGGCGTCGTGGCGTTGGTCGGTCGGCAGCTTGGTGATTCTGACTCAGCCGACGGCTTGACTCATATGCGAATCCTCTATTTTGGACCCCTGGCTGATTTGGTTGAGACCAGGGAGGATACGCTCGCTGTGACGAGCCAACCTCTGTCGTGGGCACTTCGATGGGTACGAGAGCGGTACCCCGTTGCTGGCGAGATCTTGGACTCGAGCGTTTTCGCAGTAAATCACGAGTATGTGGAGTCCGATTTCATGCTTTGCGACAGCGACGAGCTGGCAATTGTACCGCCCATCTCTGCTGGGTGAGGATGGACATTGGTTACTGCCTAAAATTATACTGCGGTGCACGCTACGACGCATGCCTCAATACATCCCGAGCCACACATTGCAGCGCAAATGCTCTCCCATCCTCCATAGCTCTTATTCAATACAGTTTACAATCACCCCATGCGTCGTACCTGCATACTGCATGCACTTGGAAATAGCAGCCTGCAAGCCATGCTCGTGGATAGAATCCCCCTTGTGTGGTTTTAGCTCCTATCACTACGCACCGACTGGACGTCATCGTAATTACGCCTATAGGCCCTTTACAAGGCTCACTCAGCATGGAAGACGTCCTGGGGCCATTGATGAACCCCCGCAACTTCTTGCCCCCCGAGGAGCCTCGCAAGTGTCCCTACACACCGGAAAGTCTCGCAAAGTCCCCCTCCGAAGCAGCCAAAAGTGGAGCACAGGTCAGTGGCCGGATCATCTCAGTAACGACGCAGCTGCGCAACGTTTTAGTGGTTGACAGCGATCGCAAGATGAGCCTCAGGCGCAGGCGGGGCAGGTCAAGTCTTCAGGGTGCCATCAACTACCTCAACAAGTCTGAATGGGACTGTGTCTTTGTGGGGTGGACCGGCGAGATTGAGAGCCCCACCGGCGGCAACTGGGAGGGGACCCTGACGGCAGACGAGAAAAAGGTTGCCAGTAAACTTATGTGCGACGCCAATAAGCACCACATTGTTCCCGTGTGGCTCGATTTTCCCGCCCGCGAGTATGCCGAGCACACAATTTGGCCAATCTGCCACTATATTCACACTCTTGATGTTCGCGTGCTAAGCTCGCAATCAGAGGATGGCTTTAAAGAGTATGAACGCCTCAATCGCGAGTACGCAGAGACAATCAGGGCGCATTACCAGCCAGGCGACATTATCTGGATCCACGACTACTATTTGATGTTACTTCCCGGAATGCTGCGGGAAATGCTCGGTAGTGAGGCCACTATCGGTCTTTTTATGCACACGTCCTTCCCCAGTAGCGAATTTCTGCGTAGCGTTCCGCAACGCCAGGCGCTGCTCGAGGGGATGCTTGGCAGCACTGTTGTGGGGTTCCAGAGTGCAAACTATGCACGCCACTTTGTTTCAACATGCATCCGAGTACTGGGCAACGATCACCAGGGGCACAATATTCTTTTCGATGGCCGCATAGTAGGAGTGGTCGTGCAGCACATTGGTCTGGATGTCGACACCGTGGTGGCCGATACTGAAACTGACGAGAGTCGTAGGATTGTCCAAGAGGTTCAGCGCCTCAACAAGGGCCTCAAAATTATCATTGGGCGTGATAAGCTCGACAATGCGCAGGGTGTGATCCAAAAGCTGCACGCCTATGCCATGTTTCTCGAGTACTACCCCGAATGGCGCACAAAAGTGGTGCTCGTGCAAATTACGACTCCCTCGTACAACCAGGAAGCGCGGGCTGAGCTGAGTATCTCGGAGCTCATCTCTGAAATTAACGGGGTCTATGGCACAATTGACTGGTGGCCTGTGCAGCACCACTCGCATTACATCAACCAAACAGAGTACTATGCCCTGATGGAGACGGCCGATATTGGCCTGTTTACCAGCATTCGCGATAGCACCTGTTACGCGGCGCTCGAGTACATTGCGTGCCAGCGCATGAAGCGCAACCCAATCATCATTTCCGAGTTTATGGGAATCACAGATATTCTACAGGGGGCAATCAAGGTGAATCCGTACAACCCCACCGAGGTCGCCGACGCCATCCACTTGGCGCTCGCAGACCCGCAGCGCGACGCGACCGACTATGAGCTGTCAATAGAGTACTCGGTCGGGAAATGGGTTGATACATTCCTGAGTAGGCTGGTGCGCCACGAGCTCAAGCACGACTGCCAGCACTACACCCCGGGCCTGGAGCGGGATCTCGTCCATGGCGTGTACACAAAGGCTGCTTCGCGACTGTTTTTATTTGACTATGATGGCACGCTGACGCCTATTGTTCGGGACCCTGCCGCCGCTGTGCCGTCCGACAAGCTTAAGCATATCTTGGACAAGCTGTGCTCGGATAAGAACAACCAGGTTTGGGTGATCTCTGGGCGCGACCAGGCGTTCTTGGACAAGCACCTGGGGGGCTACCACCTAAATTTGAGCGCAGAACACGGCTGCTTCACAAAGTACGCTGGAAAAGAGTGGGAAGACTTGGCCAGCAAAATGGACCAGTCGTGGAAGTCGATTGTGCTAGAGGTGATGCAGGCCTACACTGAGCGCACGCAAGGCTCCGAGGTTGAGCGCAAAAAACAGGCCATCACCTGGCACTACCGGCGCGCAGACCCGATCTTTGGCGCGTTTCAGGCGGGCCACCTGCGCTCGTACCTTGAGAACTCTGTGGCGCAGTCGTACCCAGTGGATGTGATGAGCGGCAAGGCCAACGTCGAGGTACGGCCGCGCATGTTCAACAAGGGCGAGATTGTGCGCAGTATCTTTAAGGAGCAGAAGCAGCCGCCCGAGTTTGTCCTGTGCTGCGGCGATGACACTACGGATGAGGATATGTTTAGGGCGGTCAATGACCAGAGCGACAAGCGGAGATACTTCCCAGTGAGCATTGGCGAAAGCACCAAACTAACCGTGGCCGACTATCACGTGGCCAACCCCGAGCAGATGCTGGACATTTTGGGGATGCTTGTGGAGTAATTTGAGCGTGAAATATTAGTTTTGTGAGGTGGGTGCGCCGGCGGGGAGTCTGACAGCGAGTGTGCAAGCACCACATTGAATATACCCGATCGACTACGTACACTGCGCAAATTCCCCTGTTATCCTCGATTTTAGAGCCTGTAGCTGAATTTTTCCATCCTTCTCACTCCACACTCCGCAACCGGCCCGGGCCCACACACTGTGCTTAGTCATTTGCTTTCTCCGCGGCGGCTTACGCGCAACTCCCGACGCGTTGGTTTTTCCCTCCTCTCCATATGGCTGAACAGGTTGTAGAAGACGTGATTGCCGCTGCCGTAGAGGACCTGCAAGTCCAGCCGCCTCTGTTCAACCTTGGCCTCCCCACCCTCGACAAGCCCTTTGGCGTCTCTCTCTTCCCCTTGTTCCGCGAGGCCGTGTTGAAGGTCAGTGGCCACGACGTGTCCAACTTTCAGTACAAATTTAACTCGGACATTCCCATGAGCACCGTTCCCCAGGTGACTGCCGCCATTGCCGCCTACTATGTGATCATTTTTGGCGGTCGCGAGCTCCTGCGCAGCGTGCGCCCCATCAAAATCAACCCCATTTTCAAGCTGCATAACTTGATCTTGACCTTGCTGTCCCTGACCCTACTGCTACTGCTCGTCGAGCAGATCCTGCCCATTGTCGTGCGTCACGGTGTTTTTTACGCCATCTGCAACGCCAAGGCTTGGACCCAAAAGATTGAGCTCATCTACTACCTCAACTACCTCACCAAGTACTACGAGTTTTTTGACACTTTGTTTTTGGTCCTCCGCCATCGTCCTTTGACCTTCTTGCACACCTACCACCACGGTGCCACTGCCCTGCTCTGCTTCTCCCAGCTCAACGGCTACACAAGCGTTTCCTGGGTTCCCATCGCCCTCAACCTAGGCGTGCATGTTGTCATGTACTTTTACTACTTTTTGAGCTCGTGCGGCATCCGCCCCTGGTGGAAGCACTGGGTGACAAGGTTCCAGATCATTCAGTTTGTCATTGACCTTGGATTCGTTTACTTTGCCAGTTACACCTACTTTGTCGCCAAGTACTGGCCCCATCTCCCCAACTATGGTACCTGCGCTGGCGCCGAGAGCGCCGCCCTTAATGGCTGCCTCATCCTGACCTCGTACTTGGTGCTGTTCATCTCGTTCTACATCAAAGTTTACCTCAGCCCCAAGAAGGCAAAAAAGTCCGCCCCCGTCGCTGCCAAGGAGGCCGCTAATGAGGCCGCTTCCGCTGTCGCCTCTGGCGCCGGTCCAAGCTCTGGCTCAAAGGTCAAGTCCAGACGTGTTTAGAGTAATATTTAGTTTATACTTGTGAGTGTTTGACAAAAGGCCAGTTTTTTGCATTGACGCGTTTCTCTAGTGCGAAGCGTCAAGTTAAATACACGAGCAACGCCAAGCAAAAGGGAAATCTGGCGAGTATATGGAATATACAAGAGTCGTTGGAATAAATTAATTAGTGCGCGAGACAGTGGTGGCAGCTGATATCACAGGCATGCTCTTGAGACGTGTGGAGTAGGCGATAGCCCCGTTTGGTTGGGCGAGTAAAAGGGGAGAGTCATCTTTTTGAGGAAGCTCCGAGTAGAAAGAGGGCATTTAGAAGATGCCGGAGCGAAGAACATCCCCAGCAACCTCCTTAATAGACTGTATCCCAGCATATTCAATCCCTTGCTCTATGTCTCACTCGTACGCCTGCGACCCAAATTTCAACCCCACCTCAAGCTGAACTTCATGCCTCTGAGCTGCTAGCAGTATGTACATCAAGACGCGGCTGCTTTGCTCGTTGTGGGGCTCTTGTGTACCGCTATGTGCCGTCACCATGGCGACAAGGGCAAGCACCTCACGCCAACCCTGGTCACAACAAGAGCGGAATCTATTAGAACATGAATCAAATGTGTGCAATCGACTATTATCGGCGAGTTGAACGCGGCCCGGTTTTCTCAACAACTTGCTCCGCACCCATCTCTTCGTACTGATCTTCCTGTTCTCTGATAGCCTCACGACGCTCCCAGAACCGCGACTCGCACAGCTCAAACGCGGATTTGCGCAAATCCTTGCCCCTGTCGTCAGGGTTCTGCTTGAGCGCCCAGTCGACAAACACTCCCATGTGCGACTTGTAAAACTGGTGCAACGTCTCAAACGGTTTGGGGTGCGGGAGCCACGGTCGAGGGTCGTCATCAAAGGTTTCTGCTGTTTCCTCTTCCTCGCTATCACTTTCGCTTTCACTCTCAGCGACTAGCTCCTCTTGCTCGCCGTCACTCTCTTCATCCTCCTCATCGCTCAAGTCGAGTCGATCCAAGCCAAGAGACTCCCAGTAAACCTTGACACCATCTAGTTTGCCCAAGTCCACAGAGTAGAACGAGTCAAACGGAAATTCGTGCTCGCCCTTTTCCCAAACGCCACCGTAAATGAATAGTTGATCGCCTACAACCGCCAGGCTAGCATTAAATCGCGGGTGTGGCAGCGCCATAGTCTTGGGGTACGTCTTCAGCAGCTTCTCTGGCTCTTCCTGCTTCTCATCTGGTCTTTCCTCAAGCTCAACGTCCTGCCTCGTCAAGTTCAACCGTTCCAGAATGCTATCCAGGTTGCGCTCGAGGTCTTCAGAGTCTTTTTCAGCAGTCGTTTGACGTATTATGGGCGCATTCGTGCCGGCTCCGCGGCGCAAGCTCAGAGAAAACCACCGGTTCAACTCAACGCTAAATGCGTGCAGCGTGTTGAAAAAAGTACTCTCCAGGCTTTCTTCAGTCTCTTTGGTATCATAAACACCACCAAATAGCACACCACGGCCCTGATGAGGAACCATATAGCAGCCAATTCGGGGAGAAGGTGCAAACCCCGGCTTTTTACGCCGCTCCCATTTTACATCTTTCAAGTCGCTCTTCATATGCAGTATCCACGAATCCTGGTGAACTTTGCCCTTGTACACACCCTTTTGGGCCTTAACCTTGGAGTAGCCACCCCATAGAGCAGCGCCCGACGGGCAGGGCAGCAGCGAGTGGCCCGAGCGGGCTTCGGGCTGGACCAAAGTTTGTGGGAACTCAATTTGATGCCATTGATGGTCCTTTGTGTCGAATGCCCACAGGTCATGCAGATAGGTTGTACTCACGCCTAGATCTCGAAACCCGCCAAACATGAGAATGTAGTTTTTCCACACCGCCAATCGGTGACCACTGCGAGCACTTGGGTTTTTTTTACTGTCCACCTTGAACCACTCGCGGTCTTCGACATCAAAGATCCATGAGTCGCTGTAATGGTAAAATGTGCTCTGCTTGGGAGAAGAGAACTCGCCGCCATGCACTAAAACCAGGCCGCAAGGATGAGGGCACATTGCGTGCCCAGACCTAGGCAAAGGCGAGTTGGGCGATGTGACTTTGCGCCATACATCATTCTCAATAGAATAGATGAACAAATCGTTAAAGAATCGGCTGTATTGATTCTCTGTCGTCTCACCACCAAAAATTAGCAGCTCCCGCTTGGCATGAACAGGCGAGGCGCACATCGTAGCACCTTGACGTGCGTCAGGCCGCTCCACAATCTCAATAGTAACTTTCTCGAACTCTTCCTGCTGCCTTTTGAATTCTTCGAGCATTTCGTCTAGGTCCATCCCGTCACCCTCGGTGACCAACTTGCTTTCCAGTCTGCGGTCCTTGTCCTCACTCCTTTTGGCATTTCTTGAGGATTTTTTAGCCCCTCGAGCACGCTGGGCTGCCTTGGCTGCTTTCGAGTCTTTTTTGCCCATTTTGGCTGAAAAATATTTGTTTGGGAAACTTCAGATGGATCTCGAGAATACCAATGTCCACCAAGTTTATGATCAGATAGCCAGTCATTTCTCCAATACTCGCTACAAACCGTGGCCACGTGTAGACCAGTACATGAAGCAGCAATCAAAGGGGAGCCTGGGTGTGGACGTCGGTGCCGGCAATGGGAAGTACATGATATACGATGATTTCGTCTCTCTCGGTAGTGACAGAAGTCTCGAGCTTTGCAAAATTGCCCAGTCTAAGAGATGTGAAGCAACCAGAAACGATGTTTTGCAATGTGATGGACTTGCCTTGCCATATCGTGCAGGAATGGATTTTGCTATCTCAATTGCTGTAATCCATCATTTCGCAACAAAAGAAAGACGAGTTGAAGCAGTGCATGAGATTTTACGAGTCTTGTCTGCCAATGGTACTTGTCTCGTTTATGTATGGGCTCTCGAGCAAGCGGCTAGCCGAAGAGGTTGGGACGTTGGGATGGACCAAGATGTCATGGTTCCCTGGGTAGAGAAGGATACAGGTATCACCTACCAGCGGTTCTATCATCTCTACAAAGAGGGGGAGCTCGAGGAAGACGTTCAGAGTGCAGGAGGTGTGGTGCTCGAGAGCGGTTATGAAAAGGACAATTGGTGGTGCGTAGCGCAGCGATTGTGATGAGGATTCAGTAGTCGTGCATTGTGCCAACATTTTTAGACAGTAATTTTTGGTCGTGTATGCTAGCTATTTATATTGTGCATCGACACCAAAGGAGAATAATTCAAGAATGCTCTACGGTATGCTCAAGACAAACATTGACAGGAAATTGAGATCGTAAAGGCGAGATTCTCCTGTAAAAGCAAGGGGTTCTAATCGGCGCCAGACACGGCGCGTTATAAAAAGAGTGGCCGATGCGGCATGTGCACCAGCGGTGGCATTAAGCCTGGAAGCGCAAGCCTTGGGGAGCCAGGGGACGGCTGCCGCTATATGCGTCGCATCACCCACACATGTCAAAGGCTTTGAGCCTGTGTCAGATCCCAATGGGGAGAAGCGGCTAAAATAAATAATGTCAAAAAAAAAAACAAAAGGTTCTAATCTCCATAGAGGAGAAAAAAATTGATTCGACCCAGGATCGAACTGGGGACGTTCTGCGTGTTAAGCAGATGCCATAACCAACTAGACCATCGAACCAAGTCAATGTGTAATGGGTCCTGGCTGGAAACTTTTAAAGCAAAAGTAGAAAAAAACTAAAATAGTACTTTCTAAAGTAGTAATAAAATGTTTATATATTATTCGATTTGGCTCGATGGAGAAAAAAAAGGAGATTAGTCAGCATTCCGGAGGGGAACCAGGCGATTCGCCGCCAAACACTGTGGTGAAGCCTGGTTTTTATCGTTTTCTGGCTACTAGTAATCCACCTCGTGCCCCAAACCCCGAAGAACGCCAGGTTATCAACCGCTCAATCTCTGAGCACCTGGCACCCCTCGGAACAGAGGCTGGGATCGGTCGCGACGGCTATCTCGTGCTCTGCGAGGATATTCTTGGCCAATATATGGCGTCAGTGAACCCCAGACTGATGCCTGCCCTCGCAGAGACCGGCCTTCCTGATGTCCAAGTCAACCAGGTGTCCTTCACCGCACTGCCTACGCTGAACCTGGACACCACCTCGATCCCAATCTGGTTCGTGGTCAAACAGCTGGCTGCTGCCGACAGTTTCATCGATACTGCCAGTGGCCAGTCCCACGACGCCCCCAACATTGCCAAAGCGGTTGCACGCAAGATGGGGGGAACCGTAGCGTTCTGGCTGCGCACCGACGCAAAAGTGTGCCCAGACGCCCCTCAGGTTGGTGTTGGCCATGTCGGCCTACGCTTCGCCGTTTTGGTTCCACCGACGGCCACACTCGTCAAGGGTACCTTTGAGGATAACCTTGTCGACTTCGAGCGGCACTCTGGTTTTAGAGCGTGCGCTCACTGCCACTCCATGGCGCACAGACGCTCGGAGTGCCCCACTGCCCCCCTGTGCACCAAGTGCCAGGCCAACACTACCCACGCTCCGCGCTTCTGCGACCAGTTCGCCAAAGCAGAGAAGGCCCAGGCACCTTCTCCAATGGTCGCTCCCACTCAACGCCCCTTTCAGCCAGCAGCGCACCATTCCAAGAGAAAGCGCCGCACGGCTGTGGCCAAGGAGGCCAAGCAGCGCCCTTCCAAGGGTGCGCCCAAATCTGCCGCCACGCCCGTCTCCAAGACAGGTCATTCGCGCACGGCAGTGAGCAACCCCCAACCCTCCAAGGTTGCTCCAACCACCACCACCACCACCACCACCACAGCCGCCGCCAACAGCGTCCCTGAGGCTCCTCTGGCACAGTCTAGCCAAGCGTCAATTTATGAGGACGCTAGGGATGACATCAACGATTGCTCTACGATGTCTCTGAACGTGCTCCCAGCGGTCCCCTCATCCCCGGTCCACGCCAATGCGCCGGTGCGCGAGACACGCTCGTCCACGTCCAAAGCTCGGTCCTTGATCAGCAAGTGCCTCAACCCATGGGGCGGGGAGAACACCTCTGACACTTCTTGGACCCCCACTGACGACGATGATGGGGATCAGTCTTTTGACGTCAGTCAAAACTAATGCCTAGTTTTGCGCTGATGAATTTAGGGCAGAGTGGCGCTTTATACTCTCAACCTTGGGCAGCCCTAAAGAAACAACGTGCCCTCGTCACCTTTGTCTCGAAAATGCGCCTTCTCGAGACCAACA
>JAKTZS010000050.1:0-60555 GCA_030562575.1 Wickerhamiella parazyma
GATAGACTCCGATTGCCTCAGCCTGAGGGGGGTGCCACTAGGCCAACCATCCGCCAAACCTTTTTTTTTTTTTTCCGTGTAATACCTCTACTATGTATAAACCCGGGAGCTTTTGTAACTTTGGAATTCGAAAGGTTTAGTCTTATTTAGTAGATATTCGAAAATGAGGTTAACTCCTAGTGTAGAACCAATTTCTCAGGTACTCAAATTTGATGCGTCAACGCGAGATAGTTACTTTTCAAATCTATAAACAAAATTTTAAAAAAACACTAAACTTACGAATCACACTTTTCAGTCAACTTTTTTTGGCGGTTATGTGCTGTTAGCTCAGCGGTTAGAGCATCGGATTGCAAATCCGGGGGTCCCGGGTTCAATTCCCGGACGGCACTTTTTTTTTTGGCTACAAGCGCGGGTCATTTTCACCCATCTACGGCACTGAAAAATTGGCACCCTCACAACTGATTTTTGGTTTTTTGGCTCGCGAGAGCTTGGCCCACACACTTTTTTAACCGCGTGGACGATCGTCCCACCACCCCCGTAGCTTGTCTCAGTGACTTACAAACCTCCACGTATGGCAGTTCGGTTTCTGGATCTTGTGCGTCCATTTGGTGGGTTTTTGCCTGCTGTAGAGGCGCCTCAACGCGCGCTACAGTTCAAACAAAAGCTCTTGTGGACTGCCGTTGTTTTGATGATGTTTTTGATCATGGGTGAAATTCCCTTGTACGGCATCATCTCCTCCAACGAGAGCGACCCGCTCATGTGGCTTCGTATGATGATGGCTTCCAACCGCGGAACCCTGATGGAGCTTGGTATCTCGCCCATTGTCACGTCTGGTATGGTTTTGCAGATGTTGACCGGTACCGGCATCATTACCATCAATACCGATGACAAGCGCGACCGCGAGCTCGTTGCCACTGCTCAGAAGTTGCTTGCAGTGATGCTCGGTATGGGCCAGGCGTTTGTCTATGTCTACAATGGCATGTATGGTCCTCCCTCCAAGCTTGGGTTGGGAGTCTGCTTCCTGCTCGTGCTGCAGCTGATGATCTCGTCTCTGATTATCATCCTTTTGGACGAGACTTTGCAAAAAGGATATGGTCTCGGCAGCGGTATCTCCCTGTTTATTGCCACAAACACCTGCGAGCAGGCTTTGTGGAAGGCTCTCAGCCCCAACACCTCCAACACTGGCCGCGGTGTCCAATTTGAAGGTGCGCTTGTTGATCTGGTTTACCAGGGTGCCGTTGGCAAGAATAAAAAGCGCGCCATCTACGAGGCGTTCACTCGCGAGGGTCAGCCCAACATCAACGCCTTGATCCTCACCTTTATTGTGTTTTTCGTTGTTGTGTACCTGCAGACGCTCAAGCTTGAGATTCCCATTCGCAGCATCAAGGCCAACTCTGCCATTGGTGTCTTCCCCGTCCGTTTGTTTTACACGAGCAACACTCCCATCATGCTGCAGAGCGCGCTGACCTCGAACGTGTTTTTGGTGTCGCAGACTGTGTTTAACCGCTGGCCCGAGTCGCTGTTTGCTCGCCTGCTCGGAATCTGGGACGCCAAGGCCAACGGCCAAGGCCTGCGCGCTGTGGGCGGTATCTCGTACTACCTGCAGCCTCCCGAGACCATCCGCGAGTTGCTCGCAGACCCCGTCAAGACCGTCACGTACATCTCGTTTGTCTTGGGCGCCTGCGCGTTGTTCAGCCGCACCTGGGCGGACATGTCTGGCCAGTCCGCAAAGGATGTTGCCCGCCAGTTTAGGGAGCAGGGCATCGCGATCGTGGGCTACAAGGATACTAGCGTGCAACGCGAGCTCAAGCGCATCATTCCTACTGCTGCCGCGCTCGGTGGTGCCCTCATTGGCGCCCTCAGCGTCACCTGTGACCTGCTCGGCACCCTGAGCAGCGGCACGGGCATCCTGCTCGCGGTCACCACCATCTACGGCTACATTGAGACCGCCGTCAAGGAAGGCGGCCTCGACATCCAAGGCCTGTGAGGCAGGCCTGCGAGGCAGCGTAAAACTAGCAAAACAAAAAATGTAAAAACGAAATAGAGGCTAAGTGCTGAGTTCTTTGAGCAACTCTGGGAGGTGCCGGGCCATTACGGCCTCGACCTTTCGCAGAACCGCGCCTAGTGCGCGGGTGTTTTTCACCTGGATCCTTGCAGACGTAAAGGTGCGAGCAAACTCGCAGAGCCTGGCGCCCATATCTTTGTCGTCTGACTTGGTCCCCACAGAGCGCATTTCCTGTTCCAGGGCATCCCGCAGCGGCCGTGCCAGTTGTCCCTGGTCGTACCCGGCAAAGACTGCCGAGAAGCTGTACTCCAGCGCTGCGAGCGCTCTGACCTTGACAGTCCCAGCTGCAACATGAGCTGGCCCCGGCGACGTTTTGAGGGCATGCGAGGTGTTTTGTACATGTGGTGCTGGCGGATGTGAGCCCTGACGAGGTGTGCCTCGTGCGGGTTGAGTATGTGTAGCTGGCGGATGTGAGCACCATTGAGCAGGTTGGTCCGGCAATTTCGAGAGTCCATTCAAGGGAGTGCGTTGAGTTTGGTCTGGCACGGATGTGTAGGTGGATGGTACTTGAGCCAGGGGCCGTGCCTTTACAGCTGCAATTGGAAGCAAGCAGACCGGGAGAAGAATTGACTGGCTTGGATATACCAAACTAGGCATTTGCACAAGAGACTGGGGGTGACCCCAAACTTGAAAGCTTTGCATACACCCATTCTGTGGGATGCCCATACCATGGCAAGGCCAATTGGGAACCAAGACCTGATTTATAGGCGGTAAAGGTTGGGGATGAGAGGGTCTCTTGAGGGGTTGTTTGGGATAGATTTTGGGGAGTTTGGAGATTTTGGAGATTTTGAAGTCTTTGGAGATTTTGAGGTCTTTGGAGTCTTTGGAGTCTTTGGAGTCTATGGAGTCCTTAGAGTCCTTAGAGTCATTGGAGCCCCGGGTGCCCTTGGGAGAGCCAGGTTTGAGGCCTCGATCTTTGGTGGCTTTGGCAGCGCTGCTTCTCTTGGCCAACCGATCCCTCCGAACCCCAATATCCTCTAGCAACTCCGGATTGACGCGCGCGCGGTTGGGCCGCAGCCGCCCACTAAACAAATTAGGGCGACTGCTGCACGATTCCTGCTCAATTCCCAGCCGAGCGCGCGTCTCCTGACAGCGAGACGATCGCTGGTGGCGGCGAATACCATCTGCGCGACCAAACCTTTTGCCGCACCCACAAACGTACAGTCTGCTCTCATCCTCCTCAGGCCACAACGTCCTGCAGACCCTTGTTCGCAGGTGCCTGATTAGCGACCCCCTCGAGACAAACTCTGTTTTGCAAAGGCAAATCATTCTACTGCTGTCGCAATACTGCCTGATCTTTTCCCAGGGTACACACTCGCCAAGGCGAAGATGCTCAAGGTACCTTGTATTCTCTTCAAAGTTGTGGCCGCAGTAGCACTTGTAAGGAAACGATGAGACAGTGGGGTACTCTGGCTGGGCGGGCTTGGTGGCGGCAACTGTGTTACTAGCCTGGCTGTCGATGTCGTTGGAGCCCTTTGCCAAATGAGAGGAAGTTAATGGCATGACCGCTGGTTCAATGGAGGCAGGAGCCGCAACGCCCCCAATCGCACTCATTACCAGCTAAGCGTGTGCGAGGTCAAGCCCAGCGTGCGGGCCACCTTTTAATACGCACGGCCACAGGTGCATGCATCAGGGTTGAGGGTAGAGGTTACGGGCGCGGCGCAGGTGGGAGAATGAAATTTTACGATATTTGCACAAACAGGTCCAAACGAGAGACCGGGCCTGCAAAATGACCTGCACCCTCGAGGCCTTGTCTTGTCGCGCTATCACTCCCCTGCAGCATAATTGGGTTTCGAGTATGCTGTGTGGCTGACACACCTGCAGGTCCCCAGTTGTGGGGCGCGCGCAGCCACCGGGCCGGCTTGGGGGCGCTTTTTTCCCGTCCCACGCCCGGGATGGCCAAATTCCTCCGTTATGGCGAAAAAAGCAACATTCCCGGGCTTTTGCGCGTCCCCAACGTCATCGCGTACGTTGAGACACGTGACCAGCCAGATGTTGTGAATCGTCTGCTGACTGAGCCCTCCCCCCCCCCAGCGACGCGCTTAACCCTACAAAGAAAACCCCCTGATGGCAGTTACGCGTAGTAAAGCACAAAGGGCCGACGCAGACGCGCCGGTGGCCTCTTTGACCAAGTCTCCGACAAAGAGAAGGCAGCCGCGCAAAACTGACAAGAAGGCTGAGGACATCCCCGAAAAGTTCAAGCTTTCAAAGAAATTGGACGTGACAGTTTTCAATGGCGAGTACGAATTCGGTGGAACCCCGGGAAACCTCGCCATGATGATCCTGTTCCCGGCTCTCATGTGGTATATGTGGGTGTGCTGCCGCTTCAACGACTCCCAGCTCATGGGCCCTGCCGCGGGCGAGTCCGTTTTGGACTTTGTCAAGCGCGTCGGCCGCTTGGCGTACGCGAGCGCGTACCCCACCAAACAAGCGTGGGCCATTGAAGGCGGCTATTTTGTTGCGCAGCTCGCTCTGGCCGCGTGGCTGCCTGGCGGCCTCTGGGTCGAGGGTGTCTATGTCCACCACCTCGGCAAGCACCTCAAGTACTATTGCAATGCCTACCAATCGCTGTATGTGAACCTTGCCGTCGCCCTTGTTATGCACTTTACCGGCGTCTTCAAGCTCTACACTATCCTGGAACGCTTTGGCGAGATCATGACCGTGTCCATCATTATTGGATTCGTGTTTAGCTTTTACATTTTCTTTGAGAGCCTGTGGCAAAAGACCGCTATCCGGATGTCTGGCTCCCCGGTTCACGACTTTTTCATGGGCGGACCCCTTTACCCGCGCTTGGGTATCGTCGACTACAAGCTGTTCTTTGAGGTCCGCCTGCCCTGGTTCACCCTCATCTACCTCTCGCTGGCCCTCTGCCTCTACCAGTGGGACACCTATGGCTACGTCAGTGCCCAGGCCCTTCTTGGCCTGCTCGGCACGTGGCTCTATGGCAACGCATGCGCCAAGGGCGAGCACTTGATCATCCCTAGCTGGGATATGTTTTACGAGAAGTTTGGCTTTATGCTAATCTTTTGGAACATCTCGGGTGTCCCCTTCACCTACTGCTACAACACCCTCTACATGTTCACCCACGAGCCCAGCGAGTATCAGCTGAGCGCCACCTACCTCAGCTTTTTGTTTGTGCTGCTCATGTGCGCTCACATTGTGTTTGACCTCGGCAATGGCCAAAAGAACTCTTTCCGCTTGCGCTCGCAGGGTAAGCTCGTCGTGCGCAAGGCGTTCCCGGTGTGGCCCTACACCGTTTTGGACGACCCCGAGTACATTGAAACCAAAGTCGGCTCCAAGCTCTTGGTTGGCGGCGTGTTCCGCTATGCCCGCAAGGCCCACTACACGGGCGACCTCATTCAAAACACTGTGTGGGCGTTGATCACCGGATTTAACTCCCCGCTGCCCTACTTTTACCCCGTCTTTTTCTTCTGTATGATTCTCCACAGAACAAAACGCGATTTTGACAAGTGCGCAGAAAAGTACGGCGAGGACTGGGAGGAGTACAAGCGCCGCTGCCCGTGGATTTACATTCCCTATGTATTTTAAATAAACGATACCTTTTACATTCAGTGCCTGCGGCCCTTTTTCGAGGGCCCCCTCTCCTTGCGGTCCAAAAAGTCCCAGTTCTCGCCAAAGGCCTGCCGTGAGGAGGCGTCGCGCTGGCGCTTGGCGGCCTCCTTGCGCGCCTTTTTGCCGCTGGTGCTGCCGATACGGGTAAAATTGGCCTCCTCGTAGTCTTGGATCTCGCGCTCCTTGCGGCGATCCTGCTCGGTGCTCTGACCACCGCGGCCATTGTCCATGATTGCAGCTCCAATGCTCGGCTCGGCAATGGGCGCGTCGTCCTGCTCGCGCAGGTACTCCTCCATGGCGAAATCGCGACGCCTGTGAGTGCGGCGCTCCTTGGCCGGGGCCGCCAACGAGGTCTTTGCAATCTTGGGCGCTGTGTACTTTTTGGTCGCCACGTCCTCGTCGCTGCTCTCGTCCTGGGCCTTGAGCTGGGCAACGTTGGGCCTGTATGCTGTGAGGTCCTCCTCATCACTGGACTCGGAGTCAGAGTCGGCCGCCTTGGCTTGTTTCTCTTGTTCCTGCTGCTGCTGGCGCTTGTATGCGCGCACGGCCTTGTCGATCTGGTAGCTGATTTTCTGCTCGAGGCTTTTGATACCCTTTTCGATAGTTACTCGCTGCTCCACTGTGCCCTTGACGGCACGCTGCCTTGTGTCGTTGTTTGTGATTATTTGCGAACCAATAACCAAGACAAGGTTATTGATATAAGAGAGCATGGCTTCATTCTTGGCCGAGAGCAGGCTAATGCCGTTATCTGTGGCTGCTAGCTCGTCAATTTTTGCTTTTACCAGTTGCAGCGAGTCCATGTCAGCTTGAGAAGGATGAATCAGAGGGGTTTAATGGGATGTGGCTACGTTCTAGGCTCGGAACAAGATACAATCTAGGAATTAGGAATTCTGAGAAATAAAAAAACCTTGAAATTTTGAGATTTCGAAATTTTCACACCCACAAAAAAAATATAACTTCAAAAAAATTATCTAATTTTTTCATGCCTCAGAACGAATACATTGAGCAGCACATCAAGCAGTACGGTCGCCGTCTAGATCACGGCGAGCGCAAGCGCAAGCGCGAGGCTCGTGAGGGCCACCGTATCGCCAAGGATGCCCAGAGACTCACCGGCTGGAGAGCCAAGATGTTCGCCAAGAAGCGCTACGCCGAAAAGAGCGAGATGAAGAAGAAGATCAAGCAGCACGAGCAGTCAAAGGTCAAGGGCTCGGGCGAGCCTACCAACGAGGGCGAGGCCCTGCCCGCGTACTTGCTTGACCGTCAACAATCCAACACTGCAAAGGCACTCAGCTCTTCAATCAAGCAAAAGCGTCTCGAAAAGGCAGACAAGTTCAGCGTTCCGCTGCCCAAGGTCAGGGGTATTGCCGAGGATGAAATGTTCAAGGCGATCAAGACCGGCAAGCGTAAAAACAAGAGCTGGAAGAGGATGATCACAAAACACACATTTGTTGGCGAGGGCTTCACCCGCCGCCCTGTCAAGCTCGAGCGCGTGATCCGGCCGAGCGCCCTGCGCCAAAAGAAGGCCAACGTCACCCACCCTGAGCTCGGCGTCACGGTGAGCCTGCCCATCCTGAGCGTGAAGAAGAACCCTCAAAACCCAATGTACACCCAGCTAGGTGTCCTCACCAAGGGCACAATTATCGAGGTCAATGTGTCTGAGTTGGGTCTCGTCACTGCCGGAGGCAAGGTGGTCTGGGGTAAGTACGCCCAGATCACAAACGAGCCGGACCGCGATGGTACTGTGAATGCGGTACTTTTGGCCTAAATTATCTATTCTCTGTCGTTGTTTATTTTTGCGTGCTTGGCAATCTTTGCCGGTAGATCACCGGCGCTGTTTGTCATTTATTGGGCGCAGCTGCAAGTGATTCGCGGAGAACGAAAAAAAAAAACTTGTTGCGACGCTCGAGCCCCGTATAGCGGCTAACCGCTCATAAAAGTATAGAAAAATCTGCAGGCCGCCTTCGGCCACTAAAATCGCCTCAACCATCATATTTGAGCCGACCCGTGCGATCTCCGATGCTTATGCACCGGCTGCATGAACCTCCCAACTCGTGCATTGGATTTGAAATAGCCCAATCTCACTTTTTCTGCAGGCATGGTGAGCTCGTACTATGATTCCATTGGCTTGCTGGCCATCTGCGATGCCATCGAGACGGTTGAGGGGATTCAGTTCAAGCCCCCGCACGCCCCCGCGTCGGGACCAAGCCTCGAGAGCCCGAGGCTGCAGATCAAGCTCCCTGCACCGTACCCGGCGCTTGTCGGGGGAAGCTCGAGCATTGCGCAGCACCACTTTCTCCACCACATTCCCGCACATGCCTCGGTGTCGAGCACGGACAGCCTCTCGTACAACCAGTCACAACAAGCCGCCATGAGCCAGTTCAAAGCCCAGACCGGAGGGTCAATGGCGTTCCAAAAGTCGGTGCCCCCGGCCCTGCGCCCGGGCCAGGTCCAGGCGCCGAGCCACGCCCCGCTACCACCGGTGCAGAACACGTACAACTACCCCATCCAGGCGACCCAGTCGTCGTCCACCCTGGCCCAAACCGCGTCCGCGGCTCCGCAGCGGCCACACGTGCCGCAGAGCAGCTGGAGCCAGCACTCGACCACCAAGGACAGCAGCAAAAGCGAGGAGTGCCACGTGTGTGGCCGCATCTTCAAGGGCCCCAAGGCGTCTACGCACAAGCAGCAGCACATTAGGCGGCTCCACCCCAACGACTACACTCCTAAAAGAGGCGGCAAGCGCCGCGTTACATAGTATTTATACACGCATCTCGGACCCTGGCCACAGTGCGCAAGCTCCACCCATCTGACTACGTATGCACGCCTCGAGAGCAGCAATTGCCGGAGCTGGCCTCTACATTTACGGAACGGCTTTGCACCAAGTTATCACCTCTGGCCCAAAGCTATTTGGCGAGTCCTACGGCGGCCACTACCAGTTCCTCACGATCCTCGGCCTGACCATCTCGCTGGCGCAGGTCGCGTTTGCCGCGCTGGGCGAGCTGTCGGACCTGGTCCTGCTGCAATGGGTTGGAAACAAGCTACTGCAGGTGTCTGCACCGCTCGAGGTGCTCATCTCGCTCCTCTACTGGGGCATCCGGGTCATTGACCCCAACCTCGTGGTGGACCCCCGAGTGAACCCCCTCGGCCCGGTGCTTGATCGCAAGCTCCACCTCTGGCCGGCTGTTCTCCAGAGCCTGGCGGCGGTGTTTGTTCCCGTGCGCGAGTGGAGAGCAGGTGTAGTGGCGCCGGCCATCTCGTTTGGTGCGCTCGCGGCAGGCTACTGGTGGTGGGTTCACGAGACCTTTGACAAGAATGGGTTCTGGCCGTACCCTCTGCTCGGGGTCCTCAGCGCTGAGCAGCGTGGCGCTCTGTTTGGCGGTGCCGGCGTGCTGGTGTTTGTGAGCTTCAAGATGCTTCAGGGCCTGCAAAGGGCGCGCAAGTGAACTCTGAGCACGCCCGAGCACGCCCGAACACATTCGCATTAGTCTAGAAATAAATAATTAGCTTTAGGTGGCCGCCGCCTTGTCAATCATGCGAAACAGCGAAATGCTAAACGTCATGAGCCAAAACACCAGGCTCACAAAGAGAATAGCCACCAGGTCGCGCTGCCGCGAGCACACACTCGGCTTGTCGGCCTCCACCTTGCAGATCCACGACGAGTCAAACAGAGTGTTGAACGCGAGCGAAAGGTTAGACGAGGCAAAGATGATGAATATTAGGTCCACCAGAATGAACGACATTTTCGACGCAGCAGAACGCAGCCCCAACGGCTGGCCAAAGAACTCGTTGTAGGTCGAGTACACCAGGTATGGGATTGCCACGCTGAGGACCACCAAGGCCATGATGACGCTGGGCTGCTGGTGGAATTGATTGCCGCCTTGCAGTTTTGTCAGGACGAAAATGCGCGCAGCCAGCCCGAGGCCGATAATTGAGAATGCAAACACGGTCGCTCTCAGCGAGAAGGGCACAAACGGATTTCGGCGCGCAGCAGTGAGCATAATGCGGCGAAACTTGGACACAATGAGAATGTCCCCGTTATTGGATTCTGTGTCGATGTGATTAACCCATTTTTCGTCGAGCGAGGGGAGGTCCAGCCTTTTGATGGGGTAGGGGGCGCTTGCCGGCGGACTAAAGCAGGGAGGCAGAGGCGGCAGCGTGTCGGGGATATCTGGTCGGTACGCCCAGGCCGGAGTATCGTTTTTGTGCAAGATATAGCTCATTCTAGCGGTGTGTTTTTAGCAAGCCACGCTGAGTAAGGGCGCCGTCGGCGATTGTTGTGCGCGCCCCGGGGGGGAGGCGGCGAGGGGGCCGCTAGGTGTGCGCGCATGTGTAGAATAAGTTTACGTATTGCTCGACCAGCGCTCGACCCGCAAGGTATATATTTTTTAAAAAAAAAAAAAAGGGTATCCCAAAACAAGGTGCTACAGACACTCTTGGATTATTCAACAATGGACGAGCCTCAGATCCTCCTCATGGGGCTTCGTCGAGGCGGCAAATCCAGCATCAGGCAGGTAGTATTCCACAATATGCAGCCATTGGAGACGCTGTATCTCGAGAGCACCATGCAGCCGACCGTCGAGCAGCTCAACTCGCTTGTGGCCGTCAAGCTGCACGAAATCCCTGGCGAAATTGAGACCTTTGAGCAGCCCCTAAGCAGCGACAACCTATACAAGGACGTCTCTTCAGTCGTCTACGTTATTGATAGTCAGGACGACTATCTGCTGGCGCTCCAGAATATCGTCGAGGTGATTGAGCAGGCCTACAAGTACAACCCCAACATCCATTTCGAGGCGCTCATTCACAAGGTCGACGGCCTGAACGAGGACTTTCGCCAAGACACCCAGCGCGATATCATTCAACGAGTGACTGACGATCTGGCCGACGTAGGGGTGACCGACGCGGACCTCACCTTCCACATGACGTCCATCTTTGACAATAGCATCATTGAGGCGTTTAGCCGTATTGTGCAAAAGCTGGTTCCCGAGTTTTCGGTGCTCACCCAAATGCTGGACCTGTTTTGCCTCAAGAGCGGCCTGGAAAAGTCGTTTTTGTTTGATGCGAGCTCAAAGATCTACCTGGCCACCGACTCAAACCCAGTAGACGTCGAGACGTATCAGGTTTGCAGCGACTTTATCGATGTGAGCCTGGACCTGCGGCAGCTGTACCAGGAGGCGCCGGCGCCGATATCTGCCTCGAGCAGGCTGCAGAACGGCATTGTTGTGCACCTCTACGAGATGGTCAAGGGGCTTTTGCTGGTGTGCATGTCGCGCAACGATACCTCGGCAAAGTCGATTCTGCTCGAGCACAATGTCAAAACGTTTAAAAAGGGGCTCGAGGACATTTACGGCTAAGGGGCGGGTGCGCTCCTGCCAGCCCCTTTGCCCTTTGGTGGTCCCCTCCAGTGGCCCCTCCGGTGGCGGCGCCTTTGCCTGCATAGGTCTCGGCATCTGCAGGAACCATGCACGGATCGCCGTGTTTTTTGCGCTCGAGCAAAAGGACGTGCTCTTTAAATAAAGTATCTGATTGAGCTTGCAAAAATGTTACCTTTGTTTTTTTTTTTCTTCTTCTTTTTTTAGATTTAGCTCGATGAAAAATGCTGCCTGCATATTTTCCTGTCTGGTGCAGAGTGGCAGAGAGGGGTATGGGGCTGCAACGAGCGGAGGCGTTGTGTCTGGGGCACGTCCTCTGCGCCCCTCTCGTGCATCCCAATGGCTCATAGGCAGTTTACTGGGCGCGCTGCGCTCCCCGGCGGGCCGGCCGGATATGCAGAGCCATTGCTTATTCGAGGGTTCCCCCAACCCCATTCCTGCCCTACTTTTTCTGCACCCTTACCCTACCCTGGAAGTCCGCTCCCAGGGCCTTTTTTGGCGCACCGCGCCGCAGCCACCCCTCTCAACTTTTTCTAAGCACACCCTCCCAAAAGTTGCCCAAGACCGAAACAATGCACGACTCGCACTATAGCGAGGTAATGCACACGCCTCATTCTGCTGCTACGTGGCTAGGGCGCCGAGGATCCTGGCTTTCGGATCAAAACGACCAGAGCCGCAAGAACTCGCAGTTCAGCGTAGACACCGCAAACAGCTCGCTCGACGGTGACGAGGACCGCTCCCGCGACGCCCTGAGCAGTGTCTGGCGCGATATCATCAGCCTCTCGGGCATGCCGACCCCGACGTACGACACGTGGGAGGCGGCACTCAGCCACCTCGACGCAACCCTGAACGGCAACCTCAACGGCACCGTGCCGCTGGTGCACTCGACGTTGGTCGGCCACGCCATTTGCGTGGCCGCCGGATACCCCGCGGGCTCGTGCGCGACCCTGGACTCGTTGCGGCACCACCACATTTTGATTCGCGATCTTGGAGTGCTGATGCACACGTTGGCGCTGCGGAACCGGCCGCTCGACGACGTTGCCAAGCTCTACCAGCACCACCTGCACGCGTTCGTTGCCGTCACTGGTCTCAGCGCGCCGCTCAAGGAGCGCGAGTTTGTGATCAAGACCACGCACGGCACGGTTGTTGTGGACGAGCTGGGGCGCACGCTGCGGACGTCGCACGAGCGCACGCACATTGTGCAGGCCGGCGGCTCTGTCGACTATGAGCAGCTGCAGACGCTGGCCGCGGCGCAGGTCCACGACGCGCTCGCGGCGTGCCAGGTGATTGACATTGTCGACCTGGCCCCTATTTATTCACAGGGGTGCGTCCTGAACGCGTCGCACGACCCGGGGGTGCTGCACCTGCTCTCGCTGTTTCTCGAGGCGCGGATCCGCCTGCACACCCACGTGCTCAACGACAACGACCCCAAGTCGGTCGAGGCCGCCGTAGACGCGCTGCGCGGGCTGTCGTTCTACTCTCCCGCGAAGCTGGAGCAGCTCAACCACTCTGCGGCCCAGGCGGCCATCTTTACGCGCCAGGGCAGCCTGCGCGCGGGCACGCCCGAGGTGCTGGTGGAGTACATCACGCGGCACGACCAGCGCCCCGAGAACCTGCACCCGTTCTTGCTCACGTTCAGCGCGTTTATGACCGAGGGCGAGCTGCTGGAGCTGCTCTGGCAGCGGTTCACGCTCGAGCCGGCCGAGTCGCTGAGCGCACACAAGGTCGAGGACTGGAAGAACACGGTGCTGATGCCCATCCGGGCGCGGGTAATTGCCGCGCTCAAGCTGTGGATGGGGTCGTACTGGCTGCAGGTGGGCTGGCCGCAGAGCGAGCGGGCGATGGTGGAGGCCAAGCTGCGCGAGTTTGGCGAGTACGCACAAAACTCTGTGCTGAGCGCTCTCATAGCACAGACGCTCGACCACGGCGCGGAGCCCGAGCCCGAGCCCGAGCCGCCCGCGGCGCTGGCGGCCGACTTTGAATTCATGTCGATGAGCCCGGAGCAGCTGGCGTCGTACTTTACGGCGCTCAAGGTGCACAACTATGCGCCGATCACGCACCAGTGCTTTCTGTGGAAGCAGATCGGCCGCGTGCGCGAGGACGAGAGCACGGCGCTCAACCGGTACATCAATCACTGGAACGTCGAGACCAACTGGGTGTCTGCGCAGATCATGTCGTTTGAGGACGCGCACCAGCGGGCGCGGGCGATCGAGTACTTTATCGACGTTGCCCACCAGCTGCGCCTCATGCAGAACTTTTCGTCGCTGATGGCGTTTATCAGCGCCTTCTCGAGCGCGGGGCTGTACCGGCTCAAGAGCTCGTGGTCGCTCGTGAGCGGCGTGCACACGGAGCGGCTGGACTCGTTGACCAAGCTGATGAACTCGTCGTGCAACTTCAACACGTACCGCGAGGAGCTGTGGGCGGTCAAGGGCCCGTGCGTGCCGTTCACGGGCCTCACGCTGATGGACCTCCAGTACACGTACGACGGCAACGAGGACTTTGTCAACTCGGACCGGAAGTTGATCAACTTCTCCAAGTGGTCGGTGATTGCGGGCATCATTGACAATGCGCTGCGGTTCCGGGCGGTCGAGTACCATCTGGAGACCGACGCGGCGGTGCTGGCGACGTTTGAGCGGGTGCTGCCGCAGGCGCCGGCGCTCAGCGCGCAGTACGACCGGAGCCTCGCGATCGAGCCGCGGCTGCCGCGCGTCAACAGCATCGCCAGCGTGCGCTCGGGCACCTCGGCGAGCTCTGGCCGCAGCGGCGTTTAATATTTATTGGAGTGCTCTAATCCATGCACTAAACTTTATTTAAGCACTTTGTTGAGTCTACTTTCATAGCCCAACAAATGGCATTTGGAGCCTATGCCCCAGGTGACAACTGGGAAGCTTTTGGGAGTGATACTCTACCCAACTATGTTGCAAAGTGAATTTCTATCTAACACTAGCTTTATTTGCCCTGGTTGGCAACGGCAGCGGCTCCCGCAGCGGCGGCCTCAGGGTCGAGGTAGTAGCGCTCCTTGGTGGGCTTGAGCTCGTTGTCAAGCTCGTACACCAGGGGGATCGCGGTGGGGATGTTGAGGCCGGCGATCTCGTCGTCGCTGATGTTGTCAAGGTGCTTGACGAGGGCGCGCAGCGAGTTGCCGTGGGCAACCACAATCACGGTCTTGCCGGCCTTGAGGTCCTTGGCGATGACGTCCTCCCAGTACGGGAGCAGGCGGTCAATCACCAGCTTGAGGGACTCGGTGCGGGGGATCACCTCCTTGGGCAGGTCCTGGTAACGCTCGTCCTTGACCTGGGAGTACTTGTCGTCGGCGTCGATCTCGGGGGGAGGGATGTCGAAGCTGCGGCGCCAGGTCATGAACTTTTCGTTGCCAAACTCCTCGGCAATGGCCTTTTTGTCCTTGCCCTGGAGGGCGCCGTAGTGGCGCTCGTTCAGGCGCCAGGAGCGCTTGGTGTCGATCCACACGCGGTCGGCGTTAAACAGCGCAATGTTGGCGGTCTGGATGGCGCGGGTGAGGCGCGAGGTGTAGAGCACGTCGGGCTGGTCCTTGAACTCCTTGAGGAGCTTTCCGGCGCGAATGGCCTCGTCGTGGCCCTTTTGGTTGAGCTTGACGTCGACCCAGCCGGTAAAGAGGTTCTTTTCGTTCCACTCGGACTCGCCGTGGCGCACAAGAATAAGGGTAGGCATTGGTGGAGGAGAGGAGGGTTGCGCGTTGAGACGGTGGGAGATCGTGCTGCTGAGTCAGTATGCAGCAATTGATCTGGTGAGTTGGCCAGTAAGAGCGCTGAGGGGGGGGCCACGGGGAGGTGCAAGGGGGCCATTGGCCATGGGGGTGTCTCTGGGCAATAATAAAACAACCTCTTGAAAAGTCCATAATCGGAATTCAGGCAAACTTAATCAAGAACAAAGATGCCAATAGCAAACCTCGGCAGCCCTTGACAGCCCTTGACAGCCCTTGGTAGCCCTTGGCACCGGCAATACCCGATCAAGACATCCAATACCCCAATGAATCCAGGCACTAGAAAAAATTCCCCGTGCAGCGCCATACAGTCCCCCCGTGCACCCCCAGTGCACTACTACACCACCACCTCCCACACCTCCAACACCCCCCCAGCCCCTCACAACGCGTAATGCAAGTGTACCAGGCAAAATACAGCGACGTCCCGGTCTGGGTACTCAACGTAAACGACGTCGCCGTGATGCGTCGGCAGTCCGACGGCTGGATCAACGCCACGCACCTGCTCAAAGTGGCCAATTTCGATAAACCCCGAAGAACCCGAATCCTCGAGCGCGACGTGCAAACGGGCGTCCACGAGAAGGTGCAGGGCGGCTACGGCAAGTACCAGGGCACCTGGGTGCCCGTAGACCGCGGCATGCAGCTCGCGCGCGAGTTTGGCGTCTACGAGCTGGTCAAGACGCTGCTCGAGTACGCGGCCCAGGACAATGAGGTTTTGCCGGCGCCGCCGGCGGCGTCGAGGCGGTCTGCTTCGAGTGCCAAGCCTCCCGCCCCCAAAAAGGCCCGCAAATCGGCCACGGCGCCCCCAAAGACCCTGGCGCCGCCCATCGCCGCCCGCAGAGAGTCGACGCGCCGCGACTCGTCCAGCTCGAGCGAGGGCACCCCGTCCGGCCCGCAGCCGTCGTACATGGAGCGGTACTCGAGCGCTCTTCTCGACCTCTTCATGTCCCCCAGCAAAAAGATCCCAGACATGCTGCTGAACCCGCGGCCCGGGTACCACATCAACCAGCCGATCGACGACGAGGGCAATACCGTTTTCCACTGGGCGGCAGCCATGGGCCAGACCCAGATCATGCAGGCGCTGATCGACGCCAAGACGCGGCTCAATGCCACAAACAAGGCCGGGCAGACCCCGCTGGTCCGGGCGATTCTCTACACAAACAACTACGACATGAGGTCGTTCCCGCACGTCCTGGACATGCTCAAAAGCACGCTGTTTATTCTCGACGCCAACCAGAGCTCAATTTTGCACCAGATCGCCCACACCACGAGCTCCAAGAGCCGGGGCTCCTCGGCGAGGTACTACCTCGAGAACGTCATCTCCAAGATGGTGGAGCAGCGGGGGCGGGCGTTTCTGTCGCAGGCGCTCTCGAGCCAGGACGACAACGGCGACACGCCGCTCCACATTGCCGCGCGCAACGGCTCGCGCAAGCTCACCAAGGTGCTGCTGTCGTACGACTCGCCAACAAACATCATCAACAACACGGGCCGGACCGCGCACGAGTACATCTGCGAGTACGAGGCGCAGCGCAAGACGCTCGCGAGCTCGTCGCCGACCCTCCACAGCAGCCCGACGCGGCCGCCGTACCTGCGGGCCGCCTCGTCGCAGCTGTGCACCAGCCAGGCGGCGGTGCGCGCGACGCGGCTGCCGAGCCTGATGGCCGAGTACCTCGGCGAGCTCGCCAACGTCTATGAGCAGGAGCTCAAGGACCGCGAGGCGGACATTGAGCAGGTGCGCAACCTCAGCCACCAGGTGCAGCGCACGTCGCACGAGATCTCGCTGCAGCTGCCGGCGATGCGCGAGAGCTGCCTGGAGCACGAGCAAAACAGCGAGAGCGCGTCGCACCAGGTGCGCGACAAGAGCTTCTTGCTCGCCAAGATTGTCGAGCGGTCGCAGGCGCGCGACCTGGCGATGCTGGTGACCGAGCACGAGCAGCGGGTGGAGCAGCAGATATCCCATGATATGAGCCGCGAGTCGGACCCGCAGCTGGTGGCGACGCTCCAGCACCTGCAGCAGCAGCGGCGACAGCTGGTGAGCGACGTGGTTGCGCTGTACGCTTCTGCGTCCTCGGGGGACAAAATCAGCAAATACCGCAAGCTTGTTGCGCTCAGTGCGGGCGTCGATGTCAACCAAATTGATGATCTGCTTGATGTGTTTACCCAGGCGCTTGAGGAGCCCCGAAGGTGAGCTCAAAAGCTCTGTTGGTCTGAGCACGCTTGGCCATTGTATTTATTGACAGCCTTATCGATAAGGCCCCCTACGCCCCCTGCGGCCCCCCCCCCCAAAGAAAGTCTCCACGAGCAATAATTAGTCATCGAATTTAATGCCTCCACCGCCGTCCCTCTACGCCCTCGCGGCAGCGCAGTGTGTGCGCAGCCTGGGCAGCATTTCCGACCTGGGTGCGACGCCATACGAAGCCGCGCGGCCCATCCTCGAGCATTGCACCGTCCGGCAGCTGCGGCACTTTGAGCAGGCCCCACATATCGCATCAAATACAGACCAGCTGTGGCGAAAACACCTGCAGCGAGACTTCCCCGACCGGCCGCTGCCGCCAGACAACTTTCGCGCGGCGTACGCGCAGCTCGAGGGCGAAAAGTCACAGCACCTCGGGGCGGCGCGAGATCGCCTGCTGCTCAACCAGAAAAAGTGGAAAAAGGACCGCCAAGTCGCGCAAATATCAATCACAGAGCCGGTGCGCCCGGCGAGCGAGGCGTTCCGCTCAGGGGTCATGCAGCAGCTCGCCAAGCAGACCGCCGCAAACAGCCGAAAACGCGGCTTGATAAAGCCGCAGGGCTCTGTTTTCTTCAAGAAAAAGAGGCTGTAACTTATTTATTAGATAGCTGGGGGCGCTCTTGTCCCCCCCCAACTTCCCGAGTGATGCTACATGCAAATAAATATCAAGAGTCCGTCTCGCCGATCGCAGCGTCGCACTGTCTCAGATGCTCAATGTACATCTTGAGCTGGGCCTCGCACTGGGTGGCCTTGTCCTGCAGCTGCCTGCGCACCGCCAAAAGGTACTCCTTTTTAGAATCGCCAGAGAGATAGCTCAGCAAGCTCAATGGTTGGTAGAGCCCCGGCGTGGGCCCTTCAATAATGGGTCCCGGCAGTGGGGGCATGGGGATCTGGCCGGGCATAGTGCCCTGAGGCTGGGGCACGCCCTGGGGCACGCCGGGCACACCCTGGGGAACGGCCTGAGGTACACCTTGGGGTACACCTTGGGGTACACCTTGAGGTACACCTCGGGGTACACCTTGAGGTACACCTTGAGGTACACCTTGAGGTACACCTTGGGGTACGCCCTGCGGCACGGCCCGCGGCACGCCCTGCGACATACCCTGAGACATGCCCTGAGGCATAACCGCAGGCGCAGAAGCCGGCGACGGCACCTCTTGATTGAAATCAACGGGCGCGGGCGAGTTGTACTTGTTGACGTGCTTCTCCTCCTCGGTGCGCCGCCTCCGCTTGATTGTATGCTTGACCATTTGCACCGGGCGTTGCTCGTGATGCATCCTCAGATAGAGCCCGCATGCGTTGCAGATTGTGTTGCCCTCATTATCGCGCCTCCAGAGTGGTGTGGTCACGGTGCCGCAGTTTTGGCACGATATAAGCACGTTCGGGTTGGACGGGCTCTGCTTGGACCTCGCCAAGCGGTTGTTGTAGGTGGGGCACTGGCTGCATGCTTGCGCGCCGCCCATGCCGTTGCACTGCCCGCTGCCGGGACAGGTGCCGCTAGCCTCCTCGGCAATCTTCGTTTTCGGGGCCCGGTTCAGGGTGTTTGGTCGTGAAACGTTGCGCGACTTGACGTACAGGCCGCAGGCGTTGCACATGATCTCGCCCTTTAAGCCGCGCCGCCAGAGAGGGGTCGACACCGCCCCGCAATTGGCGCATTTGTGGCTACTGCTTGGCGCAGAATTATTAGATGGCGACCCTGAAGCCGGCGCAGCGGCCGCAGTCGGATCCTCATGTTGAGGGCTGTGGGGCGCCGAAGGGGGCGCCGAAGTAGGCGCCGACGGGGACGCCGAGTGGGGCGCGGGCGACACCTTGGGGCTCTCCTTTTTAGTTTCTTGCTCTTCAGGTGCGTCAGACTGCACAGGGGCCACAGGAGCCGGTGTCCCAGCTGAGCTCCCAGAACTTTGCAAAGGCGCCCTCTCGGGCTGGGGCTGTGCTGTACTTTTGGGATTCATAATTGCGACTCTTCCGGGGCCTAAATTTACTTCGCCCATCACCTCGGACGTCATCCTCCAAAATACTTGCGAGGCCTATGGGATTTGATATATTAAGCTCTAGCTCACTGGCCAATCATATGACCTGCATTTTCATGCATTGGATGACAAACGACGTTTGAAATTGCGCCACGAGGTCGCAATACAGCGGCGCTCATTGGCTGGTTTGCCGCCCTTGTCGCTCCAGCGCCGTGTCAAACCCCGAAAGCTTGCAAACGGTTCTTAAGGCTGAATTTGAGCTTGAATTATTTGAATGCAAAACGTACACCCTGCTTGCGACTATCGCTTTATCAGCCACGCGCAGTCTAGACCGTGAGTGGCTGCATGCATTTACAAGGGGCAAACTCGGTTTTTGAAGCAGGCGCTAGACGCCGAAAATATGTGCAGCTCTAGTCACAGTTCTTATTGAGACTTGGACACGTTACAACCGGCCGCGTCGAGATGTAGTGATTAGCGAATGCATCCTCGACGCGTCCCAGCTGCATGCCACGATCTATAAATGATGACTTTAGGAAAGAGGGTGCATGCATACACTCCAACGGCGCACCCAGGCAGTGTTCTTTTTTTGAATCTACAGCCATCCCCGTAAAAGAATTAAATTTAGCTCACTGCTCAAGCCCGCGGACCTGAACCCGTGCACTGCCGATAGATCGAGGGTGATCGCCAAGAGATTATGTGCAATTAGGTACAGCGACGGCACTGAAGAATTTTTAGCCAGGGCGCAGGGGCCCGAATAATGCCGCAGTCACAAACAGTTCCTGCATTGGAATCAGTCGTTAAAGCGCGTTTCGAGCGCCAACATGTAACTTCTCAGGCACAGGGCACTAAAATCCAGGAAAAATAATCAGGTTGCCTAAAAGGCATATAAAACGGGGAAATCCTCAAACGCCCAAAGCATCAAAGGGAATTCTATTATCGCTTATGCTTATTACGTAGCTAATATATATCTACTCCTCGTCCTCCTCGGCATCGTCACCACCGTTCTTGGCGTTGGCGTTGCGGCGAGCGACACGGCCAGGGCGGCCACCACCGTAGGGGCTCTTGGGCGAGAAGTCAATGTGCTTTTGGGAGTCCAAGCGCACGAGGAAGCTGGGGACGTTGACGACCTGCTTGCCGACAGCGATGTGGCGCTGCTTGATGAGCACGCGGGCGTGGTGAATGCTGCGGGCAAGACCAAGCTTGAAGACCTGGGTCTGGAGACGGCGCTCAAGGAAATCCTCGACGCTCAAGGCAAGGACGTAATCGAGCTTCATCTTGTCCTCAGAAAGGATACCGGAGCGCACGAGACGGCGGATAAGGGCGTTACCCTCAAAGAGACGCTTGGGGTCCTTCTCGTCACGGGTGAGCAACTCACGGGCAGCACGACGGATCTTGGAGAGCTGCAGACCAATGCGGTAAATCTCGCGCTTGTTGCGGAGACCAAACTCACCGCAGAGCTTCAACTCAGCGTCCAAACGAGCAGAGTCGTAGGGGGTCTTGGGAACGCTGTAGGTTTTAGACTGCGAACGGGGTACACTGGGCATTGTTGAGGGATTCGCTACTCGAGAGAGTTGAGTGGGAGGGTGTGAATAATTTGGAGCCCTATTGAATTAATAAGTAATTAATGTGCTGACAAATATGTGGGTCCCCTGCCGCGTGCGCGCGCATACATGCGCCATGCGCAACAAGAGCCAGGGCGCCGTGAGGGCGGGGCAAATAAATAAATTGAAAATTACATACCCAGCTAGCTAGTCCAGCATCGCCAATGCGCTCTCCAACAGCTGACTTGCCGAGGCCGACTGGAATCGCACTGGCATGTCGGCCGACATTTCCGCCAACCGTTCCTCAATTTTTCTTTGCTTGCGCTCGGCGCGCGCAATCGCCTGTTCTTGTTCTGGTAGCGCTGCAATTTTCTCGAGCTCGTCTTTGAGCTGCTGAGCCTTGGGGTCGAGCGCAATGGGCAACGAATCAGGATCATCGTCGTTGGCTAGCATGGCCGCCGCCTCGCGCTCTGCTTGCTCCGCAGAGGGACCCGCGTCTAAATTGAACTTGTATCGGATATTCTCGTCACACAGCGCGAGAACCAGCCGCATGGTGTGGTATGCATCGTTTCCAGCATTGTGCAGTAAATGGGCCTGCATCTTGAGCTCGCTTAAAATCAGACCTAGCGCTGGCAAGGAACTGCAAGTGGCACGCCAGATTTTATAAGTGTCCAAAACAGGGATAAATCTATCGTGCATGCTGCCAGCTTTGGCCAATAAAAACAGGTCCTGATGAACATCGTGGCCCACAATGTAGACTTTTTGCCCGGTTTTAGCGGCCTTTTCGCTGAGCTTGTCGAGCAAATCACTCCAAAACCCAACGCAATCAGCTAGCGACATCTCGTACGACTGCCCAAACGCAAACAGGTGGCGCTTGTCGGGGACGCGCGTGCCATTAGCCAGCTCTTTGGCCTCTGTTGGCAGTAGGTGAAAGCTTTTAATGTCAGGCATCCATGGAGCATCTTCGTTTTTCATGTCCAGAACGCTGATGCCAATTTCAGTCAATGTTTTCGAGTCGCCCTCCCACATCTCGCAGTCCACCGAGACAAAAATAAAATTCATGGTCGAGAGGCAGCTCTTGCCCTCTTTGAGCATGCGCATACCACTCGGCTCAATGTGATGGCCATATCTCTCTTGGTCTAATTTATGTCGCAGCTTTCTAGCACCGTAATTTGCAGGCAATTCGGGCTCGCCTCGTTCAAGTCGCAAGGCCTCTCTTTTCTTTTTGTCTTTAAGGCGCCGCTTTTGAGTCCTACTCAGGGTCTGTGGAGGCTTGTCCTCTGGCCCCGAGGACATGACTCAGATGTAAGGTTGTGACGGCAAAGTCGCGAATTTGAAGGGTGCCCATGCCGACGCTGCAGGCATTGCGTTTTGGCCGGTATCACGCACACTGTACTCGCTCAAATCACGGTTTACAGCGCGGTCGAGTGGCCTGCACGCGTGTGTCCACCACAGAGACGGACCGGCCTGTCGCGTCGATTATGTCATGGCTCTTTGTCATGGAGTAGGGCTGGCGCCTTTGTCAAACCACTCAATAACAGCCACAACGCTACGCTCTCTCACTAATGGGTAAATCACACGGTTATCGCTCGCGCACACGTTACGCTTTCAGCCGTGACTTCCGCAAGCACGGTGCTCCTGCCTTGAGCACCTACCTCGTCAACTACAAGGTCGGTGACATTGTCGACATTAAGGCCAACGGTTCCATCCAAAAGGGTATGCCTCACAAGTTCTACCACGGCAAGACCGGTGTCGTCTACAACGTCACCAAGTCTTCTGTCGGTGTCATTGTCTACAAGGTTGTTGGCTCCCGCTACCTGGAGAAGCGCGTGAACCTCCGCGTCGAGCACGTCAACCACTCCAAGTGCCGTCAGGAGTTCACCCAGCGTGTCAAGCAGACCGCCGAGCTCAAGCGTGAGGCCCGTGCCAACGGCACCCGCGTCCAGCTCAAGCGTTTGCCTGCTCAGCCCCGTGAGGCCCGCACCATCTCTCTCGCCAAGGGTGTTGAGACTGTCACCCCTGTTCCTTACGAGACTTTTATCTAGACGTCTATATCTCTAGTTAATTATTTGCAAGCTATTTTCGATTTTTGAGATTAGAGCAGCGAGCTATGATACTCGGTTAAACGTGGTTGTGGCCACCCCGCTTGAGCCTAAAACTACTTTGTCTCTTGATAGTTGTTGACTAGCTCCATAATGCGTTGCACTGCTCTTGTGATTTTATCTCGACATGCTTTGGGTGCACTTGCAGTTTGACCGTCCTAGCTAAATCACCTAAATGGTTCAAACATCAAGAGAAATTAGATGATGAGCAAAAAGAGTCTACACAACAAACAGATCAAAGATTCAACAAGATTTGCACTGGCAAACTTAAAACCGCTTACCCCAAGAGCTTAGTCTCAGGGTTGCCCTTTTGAAAATTTATCATGAATAACTTGAGCTCGGACGAGGCCTCGGAGATTTCGTCGGGCGTACCTCCAAAGGAAGCGGTCAAACCGCCCGTCAAGCCATTGACGCATTTTGTTGCGGGCGGAATTGCAGGAATGATGGGTGCTCTATTCACTGCTCCTCTCGACGTAGTCAAGACTCGCCTCCAGAGCGATTTACACCATGATCTCAGGGTCCAGAGGAGTGGCTCGCTTCTTTCAAGAGGTTACTTTCACGTAAAAGATACCTTCTCGATCGTGAACGGCGTCTACCAAAAGGAAGGTTTTCGCAGCTTGTTCAAAGGGCTGGGCCCCAATCTTGCGGGCGTTGTGCCTGCTCGCAGCGTAAATTTCTTCACCTATGGTACTACCAAGGACCTGCTAATGAGCAAAGGGTCTCCAGACACAGCCTTGATCCACCTGGCATCGGGGGTCACCGCGGGCATCGTTACAAGCACTGTCACCAACCCCATTTGGCTTGTAAAGACAAGGCTTCAGCTCGACAGAACACACAGCTCGGCCTGGGCTTGCACAAAACGCATTGTCCAGCAAGAGGGGTTCAGAGCTCTCTATAGGGGCTTGAGCGCAAGCTACCTAGGTACTGTCGAGAGTTCTATTCAATGGATGCTCTACGAGCAAATGAAGCTATTTATCAATCGCGCCGAACAACGAAGACTGCAGAACGGCCACAAGCTAGACTCGAGCGACAAGATCCTCAACTGGTGTGCGACATCAGGTTCTGCGGGAGCTGCCAAGTTCGCTGCCTCACTACTGACCTATCCGCATGAAGTAGTGCGGACAAGGCTTCGCCAAGCTCCCATGAAGGACGGCAAGCCCAAATACAAGGGCCTCATTCACTGCTTCAAACTTGTTATCAAGGAGGAGGGTCTTGCGTCAATGTACGGAGGCCTGACACCGCATTTGCTGCGGACGGTACCAAACAGCATCATCATGTTTGGTACGTGGGATCTCATTGTACGGCTCGTGAGCAAGGGGACGATGTAATTATTCTAAAGACGGGATACAGCGCGTCTTGTACATATTGCTGTAATTATAATTTAACCAAACGAGAGTGCAGGGCGAGCCGGTAGGTCCTTTTTTTCCCCTTGAGCTAGCTGATGGGCCTCTGGACGCTCATTTCCGGTTCTTTGCGAATTTATTTCGCAAAATGCGGACCTTTCTACGGATCCATGGTGTCTTTGGAGCGGAGCGAGCGCTGCCTACGCACGTGAGCTGGGCAGGGCATCTGGTGCCCCTCCTCATCCAAAGAGGCTCGCGCTGTACCAGGCGAGAATCCAGTCGAGCGGGGGGCTGCAATGGACGCTGAGTAGGAGCTTGAAGCTGTGGAAAAAGGGGCGCCATAGGCGTGAAATTGGTGCGCGGCCCGTCCCATGTACTATCAGTTGAGCCCGTGTGGACGGAATACGCTGCTGCCGGAGAGTAGTAGTGATTATGACGCCACGAGATGTCCAGATAGTCCATGCAATGGGAGGTGAAACGAGGGCCCACCTTACTACTTAAGAAAAGCCCATTAAACTACACATGCAGGTGACCATATATGGGGGAGGGGGGCGGGACGTGTGGAGTTTGGACATTAAAAATAAGCAATGAACATTATGGGCCAATTGATCTAGTTTAGTCTGAAAAAGTACACGCTCAGGGCCTGAGATGCACGTTGAACCCCTCGGATGGGAACGGAATTCTGAAACATGCATGTAAATTCTGGGCAGTGCCGTGACTACTCTTGAGCGCGCCACGCCTTTTTCTAAGCCAAATGTGGATCTTGAAGAAATGTGTCGCAACATGCGCCTAAACGGTGATACAGTGCTTACATAACATAGGCAACATATTTAAAGCGGGCCCCCCCTCTCCCACCTTACAACAAAATGTCTACAAGAGGAGGTTCTGAACGTGGTGGCCGCGGTGGCGGTCGCGGAGGCCGTGGAGGCCGCGGTGACTCTGCTGGAGGCCGCGGCGGTCGTGGCGACTTTGGCGGAGGTCGCGGTGGGCGCGGCGACTTTGGTGGCGCCCGCGGCGGGCGCGGCGATTTTCGCGGTGGCCGTGGCGGTGGGCGCGGTGGGCGCGGCGGGTTCAACGCTGGCCCCGCCCCTGTGCAAGGCCCCGCTGCCAAGTTCACTGCCAACCCCGACGTCAGCGCCAACCAGCTCAAGACCATCACCGCTCTCAAGGCGGACGGGTTCACCGAGAAGACTATCTTCCAGCCTCGCCCTGACTTTGGCAAAAACGGTGAAAACTGCAAAGTGGGTACCAACAATGTCGTTTACGACGTGAAAGGGCTCAAGGTTTATAAGTATGTCGTGTCGTTCCCCAAGGAGCTCAGCGAGAAAAAGAGCCTCAAGATCGACCTGATGAACAACCTTCTCAGCCAGCTCATTGCCGACAACAAGAGCCTGGCCAAGATGATTGGACACGACCACAATGACAACATTTTGTCGTTTTCCCCCCTGCCCATCAAGGACCGCAAGTTTGAGGCCTTTGAGGCCATCACTGGCGAGGGCAAGCCCACTCCTGTGACCATGAGCGAGTCCGCGACCGTGGACATGGCGCAGCTGATGCAGTACTGCAACTTGGAGTCGACTCAGGCTGTCACCGGCGACCTCACCCCGCACGTAAATGCGCTGGACGTGCTGCTGACCTCTCGTATCAGCTCTAGCTCCGAGCCGGGCAAGTTCCCCGGCGCGTTCAAGTTCTCTGCCAACAAGATCATGGTCGTTGACCGGTTCAAGGGCGAGGACTCCATCGACAAGGGTCTCTACCTGTGCAGTGGCTTCCTTGCCTCTGTGCGGCCCACTTTTGGCCGCGTGCTGATCAATGTCAAGCGCACCGCTGCGGCCTTTTACAAGGCGCACAACCCCGATGGTAGCAACATGAACTTTTTGGAGTACGCCGCCGACTACTTTGGCACCACTGACACTGTGAAGCTCGCTGACCTGGTCAACAAGAACCGCTCGTTCTTTATTGGTATCAAGATCACCCGCCCCCACCTCAAGCACTCGCGCCCCAAGGCCATTTTTGGCATTGCCATGAAGAGCGCCAACGACCTCAAGTTCAAGAACGAGGAGGGCAAGATGTTTACTGTTGCGCAGTACTTTAAGGAAAAGTACAACACGCAGCTCAAGGCGCCTGGGTTCCCCCTGATTCACCTGGGAGGCACCACGTACCTGCCAGCCGAGTGCGCGTACATTCTGCCTGCGCAGCCCTATCGCGGCAAGATTGTCGACACCACGACCATGCTCAACTTTACCAAGCGCCCTGCTCTGGACACCGCTAAAATTCTTGCCAATGAGATTCTGCCTCAAGTTAGCGGCGACGACAAGCGCATTGGCAAGGACATGATGCTGATTCCGGCGCGCATCTTGCCTGCCCCTGTGGTGCAGTACAAGAACAAGAACATCACGAGCTCGCCCGCGGACCCCTCCAAGAAGGGCGCGTGGAACCTGCAGGGCTGCAAGTTTATGACGTCTGGCCGCGCCAAGCCGGTGTGCGCGTTTATTGTAATCACGGACCGCTTTTGCAAGATGGACGGGCTGATGAAGGACGCGATCGCTGCCTTTTTCAAGGAGCTGCAGAACTGCGGCCTCGACTTTAAGAGCTTCACCACCAAGGAGGTGCCTCTGAAGGGCATGAACGGCCAGGCGATGGGCCAGCTCGAGGACGACGTGTTCAACGCGTGCCGCAGCCTCAAGGACAGCAACTATGCGCTGGTTGTGCTGCCCCAAAAGAATGCGCCCATCTACGAGGCGGTGAAGCGCGCGACGGATCTGCGCGCGGGCATCAGCTCCAACTGCGCCGTGGCCAACAAGATGACCAAGAAGCGCGGCCCGAGCTTTGACCTTGGCTACTTTGCCAACATTGCCATGAAGGTGAACCTCAAGCTCGGCGGGTCGAACCACGTTTTGGGCGGCAACGCGGCGCTGCCTGCAGGCACGATGCTGATGGGCGCGGACGTGACGCACTCGACTAACGTGCAGCCTGGCAAGGTCGATGGCATGTCGATTGCTTCTGTTGTGGGCTCGTACGACAAGTGGCACTCGAACTTCCCCGGCTCGCTGCGCGCGCAAAAGTCCAACCAGGAGGCGATTGACGAGATGCAGGCGATGACGACCGAGCGCCTCGAGTACTATGTGAGCCGCAACAATGCGCTGCCCAAGCACATTTTGTTTTACCGCGACGGTGTGTCTGAGTCGCAGTTCAAGATGGTGATTGAGCACGAGCTGTCGCAAATCAAGCGCGCGATCGACGAGGCGGTGAAGAAGTACGGCAAGGGCAAGGAGACGCCCAAGCTGACGCTGCTGAGCACCGTCAAGCGCACCAACATGCGCTTCTTCCCCGTGGACGAGAAGACCGACAAGGGCAACCCGTGCGTGGCGATGGACAATGTGCTTGCCGGCGCGACCATCGACCGCGGCGTCACCTCGCCGTACCTGTTTGACTTTTTCATCCAGTCGCAGCAGCTGCCGCAAAAGGGCACCACCGCGACGCCCACCCACTACTATGTGCTGTACGACACCAACAACTACAAGTCGGACGACATCCAGAAGATCACCTACGACCTGTGCCACATCTTTTCGCGCGCCACCCGCTCCGTGCGCGTGTGCCCGCCGGCGTACTATGCCGACCTGCTGTGCACGCGCGGCCGCTGCTACATCAAGCCCAACCAGCCGATGCCCAAGGTGTCTCCCGGCGTCAACAACACCATGTACTACATTTAGGTTAGTTTATTTGCTTTGCTTGCTTGCTGCCTCTCTCTGCCTCCGCCGCTGACATGAGTCGCAAGTTTGTGTCGATCAGCCAGGCGCTGGGGGCGCCAAAGCCGCAGTCGTTTGAGGATATTTACGGCGCGCCCGAGAACTTTCTCGAGATCGAGGTGGTGAACCCGAAATCGCACGGCACCGCGCGGTCCATTTACACCGACTACGAGATTGTGTGCCGCACAAACATCCCGGCGTTCCGGGCCAAGGAGAGCTCGGTGCGCCGCAGGTACAGCGACTTTGAGGCGTTCAAGGACTACCTCGACCGCGAGATTGGCATCTCGCTGCCGGACCTGCCCGGCAAGGTCCTTACGAACCGGTACACGGAGGAGACCATCGAGCACCGGCGGCAGGGCCTTGAGCACTTTATGAGCGTGGTGGCGTCGCACCCGCTGATCCAGACCCGCGCCACGAGGCACCTGAGCGCGTTTGTGCAGGCCGCCGACTGGGATAGGAGCTCTCTTTACTAGGTGGGGGGGAGGGGGGCACCTGCGGGCGCCGACACGCAAACACCTGCAGCTGTGGACACCCAATGCCCTGATGGATGCTCTTCACATGCTGATGCACCGGAAATGCCATGCAATGCACACCGCACATGCAGCCACCCGTCATCCCGCCAGCCGTCGCCAAAAGAGCCACATTGCGGATGAAAAATTGCCGTGCATGGACCGCACAACCCCCGATAGCAAGAATAAACATCTATACAGCCCACTGCACCCACGCTTCCCGCCTGGCGTCACGCTTATCGATGCGTCTCAAAGTGCATAGGCGGCACTGATAAGCCTCTGCAGGTGCAGCTGTGCCACATTTTCCTCAGGCCGAGGGCCTCAGCTGCCCTCGCAAGGGCTCGCTCAATAATTTAATTGCTGGGGCTACTACCCCAGTCATGCCATCACGAAAACCACCCCCCCCCTTATCTCCCCACTTTTACTAAGGGTATATGCACTCGCGTGTGCCAAGAGCAGGGTGGGCGGTCTAGCTGAGACAAGTTTCGACGCTGATCGAGCAAGCCTCGCTGCCCAAACCGCCTCTAGTTTCCCGCTATTGACGCGGCAGTTGACTCCCCCGCACTCTGGGTGTCGAGGTATTTTCCCCTCGGCAAAAACACCGGCTCATCCGGTTGCAAATCCCAGACCTAGTCCACCCACCAACCTCTGCTGGGGCCTTTAAAAAAACCTGCAATATCAAAAGCGAAAAACCCCTAAACCTAAACCCTAGCCCCCGTGCGTTTATGCATGCCTCATCTAAAATTCTATTAAAATGCGGGCGAATCCTGATCAACCCTGAAAATTTCCGATGGGAGAACTTAGCCCTGTGCAGAGTGCCAAGCAGGCATTCAGCAAGATTGACCTGGCCAAGCGCCCGGAAACTCCCACCACCACGGATCCTGGCCTCGACCCGAAAAACCAGCACGTCCACCCCGGAAACAAGCATCACGGTGAAACCATCTACCTCGACCCAGGAGTGCCCGGCCGGGTCGATCCGCCCGAGGAGAACAGGCATTTCCGCCACTCCAAGGAGGGCAAAGACCTCGAGAAGAACGAGGCCAGCGAGTCCATCGGCGAGGTCTCCAGCGGCCCCAACTCGGGCGGCAACGAGGACAATACCGCTTGGAGGCGTATGAAGGTGATGTTTCACCGCCACAAGTGGGTCGTGGTTGTGTTTTTCGCCATGTTTTTCACGTCGTGGTGGATCTCGATCATTGCTCAGAAAAAGACCCGTCACAGATGGCTGATCCCCACGGTGTTGTGGATTCTGCTCATGATCCGCTTCATCACTCTCTATGTTCGCACTCGCCCCCTTTTGGAGGCCGTCAACTGGGTCTATTTGCGGACCTTTATTCCCGTGCGCGACCGCATCCCGCAGAAATTTTGGGCTCCCATCGAGGGTGTGGTTGTGCTCGCGGTGATTTTGATTGCTACCTTTGCCACCCCCGAGTACGGATCCTTTAGTCTCCGCCGTGACCGCGCCGTGTCCTTTTTCGGCTATGTGGTCTTTTACGTTGGGTTCTTTTTGTTCTCCCAGCACAAGACCAAGATTCGCTGGCACACGGTGTTTATGGGCATGTTTTTGCAGTACATTATTGCCCTGTTTGTCCTTCGCACCAAGGCTGGTAAGGACTTTTTCGACTGGATCTCATTCCTGGCCCAGGAGCTGCTCAGCTTTGCCCACGATGGTATCTCGTTCTTGGTGAGTGACGCATTCACCAAGGCAAACCCCTTTTTCATGTTTACTGCCCTGCCCTCCATCATCTTCTTTATTGCCTTTATCCACATTTGGTACTATTGGGGTATCCTGCAGTGGGCCGTGGGCAAGTTTGCCTACATCTTCTTTTGGCTCATGCAAATCTCGGGTGCTGAGGCTGTCGTGGCCGCTGCCACCCCCTTTGTCGGGCAGGGCGAGAGTGCCATTCTTGTCAAGCCCTTTTTGAAGCACATGACCGACGCAGAGATCTTCCAGATCCTTGTGTCTGGTTTCGCCACCGTTTCCGGTAGTATGTTTGCCTCGTACATCTCGCTGGGTATCAGCGCCGGATCCCTCATCACCTCGTGCGTCATGAGTATCCCGGCCTCCATCGCTGCTGCAAAGATTGTTCTCCCCGAGCTGGACGAGCCCTTGACCGCCAACCAGATCGTCGTGCCCGAGGACGGCACCGAGGAAGCCCACAACGTGCTGCACGCCTTCTCCAATGGCGCCTGGCTCGGTCTTCAGGTGGCCTTTTCGATTGCCACCAACATTTTGTGTATCATCTCGCTCGTGTCGCTGATCAACGCCCTCCTCGGATGGTTTGCCAAGTTCTGGGGCATCCCTCACCTCACCCTTGAGCAGATCTTTGGCTACATCTTTTACCCCGTCGCCTTCTTGCTGGGTGTGTCCCGCGACCAGGACTTGTACAAGGTCGCCAAGCTCCTGGGCACCAAGCTTATCCAGAACGAGTTTGTCGCCTACAGCAGCATGGCCAGCGACCCCGAGTACACCGTCCTTTCTGACCGCAGCAAGATGTTGGCCACCTACGCGCTCTGCGGCTTCTCCAACCTGGGCTCGGTGGGTATCCAAATCGGTGTGCTGGGCGCCATCTGCCCCGAGAGAAAGGCATCTGTCGTCAAGTACGCTACCCTGTCTCTGTTTGTCGGCTGCTTCACCACCATGAGCAGCGCCGCCGTTGCCGGTATGGTCATGGCCCACGACGAAGCCTAGAACACTCTAATTATTCTTAATGTCAAATATGTACACACGCTATTTTTTGAACTGGACGTAGCCGGCTCTCTTCTTTGCCTCGGCCTCCTGGCGCAGCAGCTTCTCCTTTTGGTCCTTTTCGATCTTCTTCTCGGCCTGGAGCTTGGCGTCCTCGTACTTTTGGCGGAGCGCGCCAATCACGCTGTCGGACTGCTTGGTGGCGAGCTTGAGGTCGATCTGCTTTTGCTCCTCCTTGGTGACCATGGGGGCAATATCGAGCTTGCGGCGGACCCAGGCGTTCTTGAGCAGGTTACTCTGAAAGATGGAGAACGTACCGTTGATGGCAAAGTAAAAGCACACCGCTGCGGGCAGGCCCATGGTCAGGGGCACGGCCACAAATGGCATCCAGGTAAACAGCTTCTGCATAACGGGACTGAGGTTTGCAGCGCCGGTCTCGCCGCCGAAAACCTTAAAGGTGACCGCGTAGAGTACGGCAGTCATGACCTGCAAGCCAAGGTACGGGTCGGGGGCGGCCAAGTTGCTAAACCAAAAAAGACCTTCGCTGCTGAGGCCGGCAACGTGGTGCGAGGCCATGTTGCTGAGGGCGCCAAACACGCCGAGAAAGATGGGCACAGAAGCCAGCGGCTTGATCATGTCGGTGATCTTGACATTGTGCTTGGCCATTAGCTGTTTACGCTCAATCATGCATTTCTGAATCTCGCGCTGCTCGGTGGCCACCTTGGTACGCTCCATGATGGCATTGAGCTCGGGCTTGATGCGCGCCATCTTTGCCGTACCGTTTGAAGACGAAATGTAGAGCGGGAGCATCAGCAAACGCGTACCAATTGTCACAGTGAGGATGGTCGCCCACCAAGGAAGGCCAGTGTAGACGTGAGCGTACTCAAAGATGTGCTCAAAAATGCCAGAGGGCCACACCCAGGACTTGGCGAGACCAAGGCTGGCGAAATAGCCCACCTGGTCGGGCGCAACGGTTGCAATCTGCGTCAAGGCCTCAGAGACCCCTTCAGTGGCGTTCTCGGCGACTTTGCCGATTTCCTGGGTGATCTCGGATTTGAACCGCATCTGAGGGCGACTCACAGCGGGAAATAAGGCAGCCGAGGGCCTTAGATGAGCCCGCAGCGACCGGCTCGAGAGTCTCAACATGATGAAAAATTCGCCACATTTGGTTTGTGAAGTTTGCCACATCCTTCCGTGGTCGGGTTTTTCTCGAGAGTACAAGCATAAAGACACTGGCCCAATGTCGATAGCAGCACACAAATTGCTGTCTAGGAGCCTAGAGTCTTGCTGGGCCCACGCAAAGAGCGGTGCGCCAATTCCAAACTCTCAAATCAAGGAACTCTTTGAGTTGTATAGGTCAACTGCGACGCTCAGGCCACTATACACCCACGCATTGATCAAACTTTTACCACACGCTCAAAGGCAGACTCGCGTGCAGCTGTGCAATCAGCTCATACGCTTTCTGGTGGATGAAAATCGTCCCGAGGAGTCACTGGGCTTTTTGAAAACTGTGCAGCTGGCAAGCGGCGGAGCGTTCAAGGTCGAGTACGAGACCCTAGAAAAGCTCCTCTTGTCGGCAAAATACTACAACGATGTCGAGTTTGCATGGCAAACGGTCAGGTCAATACAAACTCAATACGGGAAACTCTATTCGAGAACATGGGGGTTTTTTGTCAATCTTGTGCTCGAGCAGAGCCACTACCAAGGGCTGTTGTTTTGCTGGAAAGAAGCGGCGGTCCCCGGCTATGTAGTGCTTGACGATCACAGCTACACGCAAATGGCCCGCATAGCAGCGCTCAATGGCAACATTGAGATGTGCAATTGGGCCATTATAGGGTTGCAAGAACGTAATCGGTTCTTTGGGATTGATGTGCCTCATGCAGGCGTGCTGAGGGCGTACAGTGTCGAGGCTGCCGCCACGCACAGTCTACAGAATGGTTTCAAGAGCTCGTTCAAAACGGCGTGCCGCCTGTTGCAAACTGCCGAGGATCTGGCAGGCGAGATCCACTGCTACCAATTGCCGCGGTTCCTCGAGGCTCAGCAGCAGCAGTTCCACATCACACTAAAGGTCTACAATGAGCTTTTGCACAGCGTTTCCGCGCACGAACTGGTCAAGACGTTATTTTTCAATCTAGTGCTCAAGCATCATGTGGCGCGCCAAAATTATGAGCAGGCGCTGGAGCATTACCACGAGGCGAGCGAGGAAATGGTTAGCTACAATGAAGAGTCTGTTTTGACGCTGCTCGAGGTGGCGAGAATGATTCAAGACGCGTCGTTTGCACGGCATGTGGCGTCGCTTCACGACTCGCAGCGTGTGCAGAGATCGAGCGCGTGGGCGCGGTTCTGATGGAACGAAAAAAAAGGGATATTTATTAGATATATAATGGAGAGGAGGCAGTGACCTCGTCTATGGGCCTGTGCTGCTGCTGGGTGCGCACTTTGTAGTATGCAAATTGGAGCCGTTGGCGGAGCCGGTCGGCAACCTGACTCTGTGAAGCATTGCGCATCAGCGAGGCCGGTTTCAGTGGGAGAAGCGGCGGGGCTGGTGCTAGCACCTTCATGGCGACGATGTTTTCCTTGCCCCTGCGATGTATTGGTGACCCGAGACTTCTTGCGGTGTTGCGCTCTACCGTTACTGGTCTTTTGATTGGCGTCCATCTGAGAGAGGCGGGCGTCTTTGGTTCGTTCATATGCACGGTGTGTCTCGAGCGAGGTCCTGATCGCGCTTTATAAAAGTGCGACATTGCATGGTTTCCATGGTACCCAAAAGGGGGCACCTGCATGTCAACGTCGCGAGTTCCGGTATGAAAGCTAGCGCAAAGACCCAGAATAAATAGGACTTTTTGGCATTTAGATCGAAGAAAACGCGTCAAGTCGACGACATTCCGCCCCAATGCACGCCAAAGCCATCCTGCCTTGCTGGGAAAACATGCCGGGACCGGCTAAAAATAGTGCGGGCTTAAAGGACTAAATAGAAGTGGAACGGGTGCCTTGATGGTGCTCAATGTCGCCGCTGCATAAAAGGCCCAGTGATCAGCGTGTTCTCTACGTGGGGCGCGCGGGTACGCGCGCGCATGCATGCATAGAATATGCGTCATGCGCGTCCTCGGCAAGGGGTGACAGCGCTCCTTTGGATTTATTTGATGGGGAGGGGTATACTATTATTACTAGGCAAAAACTTGGGGAGAGAGAACAATTAGAAAAACTAGTTCTCGTAGATGGCGTTGGCAATCATGTCAAAGTGGTCGTCAAACTTGGTCTGGTCGACATTGTACTTGGAGGCAAAGCTCTTGGCCAAGTTGAGCAGAGTGTCGTATGTCTCCTGGTGAACAGAGCTCTCGCTGACCTTGTCCTGGACGGCCTTGATGGCCTTGCGGGCGTTCTCGGGGTTGACGGCGGCCATACGCTTGATGTCCTTCATGCCGGCACCGAGGTCAAACTTATTGAGGTTAGCCTCCAAAAAGCTGTTGAGCTCGCCAAAGTTGGCAGACTGGGCAACGTGGTTGTTGGCCGCCTCAAACATCTTGGCGGCGCGGAGCCCGTCCTCGGCGGTGGGTCTCCACTCGCCAGAGGTGATGGCCTCCTTGTTGGCGCCGTAGAAGCTAAAGGCCTTGGACGCGAGGTCGTCAATGGGGGCCTGCTTGGCGTAGAGCCCGAGGCCGTGGCGGGCGAGCTGGACGGCCTCCTCGTGAGAGACACCAGGGGTGCGGTAGTTGGCGAGCTGGATAGCGGCCATCTCGAGGCTGTAGTTGATGGCATCATTCTGGCCAGGAGTGTGGACCTGAGCCTGGACGGCGTGAGAGGGCTCAGCCTGAGCGTTGACAGCAGAGGTTTGCTTGGTGGCCTGAGTGGCGAGGGCAGAAGCAACCAGAGAGAGAAGCGAGAGAGAAACCATTGATGTTTAACTAGGGGGCATGCGGGGTTTTAGTACTCGCTGGCTGGCAGGCAACTCTAACGCATCTCGGCAAACCCAAGCGTCCTGCCGCACTCAAACCATAAGTTCTCGGGCCGACAAATCACATGTGTGAGGAGGAACCAATGTTGCACACGTACCCCTTTAACGGATATACTCGGTACACACCCCGTGACCAACCCATCATGTCATTTGGAAGCAACGCGGCTAAACGGCTGGCAGGCAAGATTGTGCTGATTACCGGGGCGTCGTCCGGCATTGGCGAGGCTACCGCGCTCGAGCTGGCGACCGCCGCGAAGGGCGACCTCAAACTGATCCTGGCGGCGCGCCGCACCGACAAGCTGAGCGCGCTCAAGAGCAAGCTCGAGAAGGAGTTTAGCAGCATCAAGATCCACACCTCTGCGCTGGACGTGTCCGAGTACAAGAAGGTGGCCGACTGGGTCAAGACGCTGCCTGCGGACTTTGCGGACGTGGACGTGCTGGTCAACAACGCCGGGCTGTGCATTGGCCGCGATGCCGTGGGCAAGCTCGAGGTTGCCGAGGTAGAGGCGATGTACATGACGAACGTGATTGGGCTGATTGCCCTGACCAACGCCCTGCTGCCGCTGTTTCGGCAAAAGAACCGGGGCGACATTGTCAACCTTGGGTCGATCGCGGGCCGCGACGGCTACCCCGAGGGCTCTGTGTACTGCGGGACCAAGATGTCGGTCAAGGCGTTCTCGCAGTCGCTGCGCAAGGAGACCATCAATAGCGACATCCGGGTGATTGAGGTGGACCCCGGGATGGTGGAGACCGAGTTTAGCGTTGTGCGGTTCCGCGGCGACTCGGGCGCGGCATCCAAGGTGTACGACGGCTTTGAGCCGCTTGTTGCGCAGGACATTGCCGAGCACATTGTCTACACGCTCACCCGTCGCCTCAACACTGTGATTGCCGAGACGCTAATTTTCCCCAACCACCAGGCGTCTGCTCGCGATGTGCACAAGAATTAGATCGAGATAGATCGAGATAGATTGAGAATTACCTAGAAACATTTAACGTCGCCACCACCATCCTGCGCGCTGACATGAAGCTACAGCTGAGGGATCTCAAGCAAAACAAGTGGGACCTCGACGTAGAGGCGGGCGACTCGATTGCCGCAGTCAAGGAAAAGAACGCACAGGCCAAGGGCTACGACGATGCGGTCGTGCAGAAGCTCATCTACTCGGGCAAGGTCCTCAAGGACGGCGACACGGTGGGAGGGCTTGGAATCGACGCGGAAAAGGGGTACGTGGTGTGCATGACGAGCAAGAAGAAGGTCAAGGCCGAGCCCAAGCCGGTGCAGGCTGCCGAGCCTGCGGTAGAGGGTGCGTCAGAGGCTGCGGCGGCCCCGGCCAGCGAGAGCGCCCTGGCCACCGGCTCGCAGTACGAGCGGGCCGTCACAAACATCATGGAGATGGGCTACGACAGGCCGCTAGTCGCGAGCGCGATGCGCATGGCCTACAACAACCCTGACCGAGCGGTGGAGTACCTCTTGACCGGCCAGGCCCAGGCCCAGCACGAGAGCCAGCAGGGCCAGGGCCAGGGCCAGCCCGATGCCGATGCCGACGCCGACGCCGACGCCGACGACGCAGCACATGAGGAGCAGATTGACGACATGCATGACGAGGACACCACCGACGTCAACCTGTTTGACCGGCCCACAAACGAGCCGTCTCAGCACGCCATGCCAGACGACATCCGCGAGCTGCGCGAGCTGGTGAGGGCCAACCCGAGCATCATGGAGCCCGTGATCCGCCAGCTGGCCCAGCAGAACCCGGAGCTCGCCGAGACAATCAGCGAGAACCTCGACGAGTTCCTCGGAGACGAGAGCATGCCCGAGTACGGCAGCGGCGGCGAGCAGCAGTCGATCGAGATCACCACCGAGGAAAACGACGCAATCAACCGCTTGATGGAGCTCGGCTTTGACCGCAACCTGGTGATCCAGGCCTACTTTGCCTGCGACAAGAACGAGGAGCTCACGGCAAACTATCTGTTTGAGCACGGCCACGAGGACTGAAATCTATATAGCATAATTGTCAAATGTCGTCACCGCGTCGCGCCGCTGCCCCTCTGGGTGCGCGGGGTTGCCAGGCCGCACCACAAACTGGGTGCTCCAGCCGGCGCCCTCGGCGGCCTCGAGCTCGGCCGGGTTGTCGCTGAAAAAGAGCGGCGCCGCGACGGACTCGGCGATTTTGCGGTAGCTCGCGGCCTCGGTCTTGGGGCCTGCATTAATTGTGTCGAACCACCCATCAAACAGGCTCGTGAGGTCGCCGCTCGAGGTGTGGCCAAACAGCAGGTGCTGCGCGGCCACGCTGCCGCTGCTGTAGATGTAGAGCCCGCCGCCGCGCTGCCTCGTATCGCGCGACCACCGCCGCATCGCCTGCACGGCGTCGGGGTACAGGTCCACCTTGATCTCGCCCGACTCGTAGCCGCTGCGCCAGAGGTACCCCTGGAGCCCCTTGAGGTAGGGTGCCTTGATGTCCTTGGCGGTCAGGTCCTCCATGTGGGCGACAATGGCGTCCGCGCTGCCATTGTGCGCGCTGGGGAACCCGGCGAGGAACGCCTCAAACTCGGACGAAGGCGCGGGCGCCAGCGGGAACCGCACCCCGGGCAGCAGCTCCTTGGCCTTGCGGATCGCAAACGGGTACAGCACCTCCTTGACAAACGCAATCGAGCACACGGTGCCCTCAATGTCGAGGACCACTGATTTGATCATCACGAAGCAGGGCCCGGCCGGCCCCTGGGCGACTATATAAATTAGTTTAGCTACGCCAAGGGTTTGCAAAAAAGTCGTCCTCCTCCTCGGGCGCAAACGGTGTGGGTGCGGTGGTGGGTGCGGTGGTGGGTTCGATGGTGGGTGCGAATGATGTGGGGGGTGCAGCAGACGCAGGCACAGCAGAAGGCGTAGGCCCCGCAGGCTTGCCCAAATTCAAACTAGTCAGATCGTCCAGTAGACTCGACGACGAGGCGCTCGGCCTGGCGCTCGGCTTGGCAGTGGGTGCCGGGGCTTTAGATGCAACAGGCGCCGTAAACAGATCGAAATCAAACTGCTTGTTGGCAGGCGCCGAAGGCGTTTGTGTAGGAGCGGGCTGCTGGCGCACCGGCTGCGGCGTTTGAGCATACAGACTGAGGATACTCTTTTTGAGGTCTGCACGGGGAGCCGGTGCTGGGGCTGATGCTGGGGCTGGCGCCGGTGCCTGTGCCTGTGCAGGCGTAGGCGCCGCTTCACGGCTCACTGGGGCCGCAGACGCAGGCGTGGCCCGGCCATACCGCGCAGGCGCTCCATGCGTGCCTGTGGACACCGAAGGGCTGGCCTTGGTCGGCAGCGGCGGGGCGCTCGCGAAATCGTCAAAATCCAACAGGTTGCCGCTCGGCTGGCTGCGAGGCATGCCCCGCGGCCGGCTGATCTGAGCAACCGGCACATCCTCGGGGTCAACGGCGCCCACGGCGCCCACGGCGCTGGGCTCGGCCTTGGCACCGACCCATCGCTTGAGCTCGTACTTGGTCCGAATAAAATTGACAATCTTTGACTCGTCGGGAACGTGGTTGCTCGGGAGCTGGGCCTCCCAGTACGCGTTTGCTCTGCTGTTGCCCCAGCGCTGCAGCTCAATCAGATGCGCGTCCGTCCACGAATCCAGGTCCACCGACCGCACTTTGGAGATGTGAGTGCCAAGCGAGCGGTGCACGCCCGAGCACCGGATGCACAGAAACACGCCAATGTTCCACGACGCCCACCGAGGATGGGTCGTGGTCTTGCAGTCTGCGCAGGTTTTGTTGCCCGGCTGGCTCAGCAACTGGCGCAATACCTGTTTATTCTGCGCAGAGGTTTCAACCATGCTATGCTGTCAACAAGGATTAGGCAGCAAGTCGAGCAAGTGGGCAGGGGCCGTGGACAACTGCAATGGACAACTAGTTCAAGACTTCTCTCGGCTCTTTGGCCTATGAGTCGCTTTCCCTCATCAGATCAACCATCTCGAAATCTTCAAAAAACGTCTTTTTCAGCTCGCGCCATTGAGTCGTCCACGTGCCCAAAACAACCAGCAGGCACGCGCTGATCAACTGCACGGCCCACCAGAGCCAGCTCGTGGGCACTCTTCTCGAGTATGCCACAACAACCAAAAGATGGATCCCGTGCAGCGTCAAGGCGAAATCCCAGGCTAGCTTGCTGCGACCTACAATCACCGTCAGCCCCAAAACCGAGAAAAACGTGTCGAGCAGCCACAGCAGCGCCAGCTGCCACCCCAGAGAGGTGTCGGCGCGCACAGCCTGCCAGCCGAAAATGAAGCCCGTGTCCCACTTGATTCCCGCGACCATGACGAGGAACGAGATCAGTACAGCGCCAATCACATAGTAAAAGGCCTGCAGCTGCAGAATTTGCAGCACAAGTCGCCTAGGGGCCAGGATGGGGCTCTGTCGCATTTAGAGGTCGATGCTGACACATAAATTTTTTTAACCTTTTCCAGTTTTAAATTTCATGAAGGACTTTGTCGGCACGATTGACGACGCAGACAAGGTCAAAGACCTTGAAAATGAGCAGGGGTTTGCCTTTAGCTCTGGCTTTCAGTTTGGCGAGTCTGCGAGCACCACAGAGATCAAAGGTTGGGATTTCGGTGCCGAGGACGAGTCCAAGCCAGACGTTTTGGAAGAGATTTTGAAAAAGCACCGCGGCGAGACCGAGCAGGAGGAGCAAAAGAAGCAGGAGGACAGCGAGGATAGCGAGGATAGCGAGGACGACGGCTCTGACTCTGATGGCTCTGGCTCTGGCTCTGGCTCTGGCTCTGGCTCTAGCTCTGGCGGCCCTGGCCCTGATGGCGAGGTCCAAGCAGACCCAACATCGATCGAGTCCGATGAAACCGGATTCTTTGAAAAGTCTGAAGAATCAAGTGCCTCCTTCACCGAGATGAACCTCTCGCGCCCCATTCAAAGAGGCATCACTGCCCTGGGCTACCAAAAGCCGACCCCCGTGCAGTCCGCCGTAATCCCAGTTGGCCTTTTGGGCAAGGACATCGTGGCGGGTGCCGAGACAGGCTCGGGTAAAACCGCCGCCTACATGCTTCCCACCCTTGAACGGTTGGTGTACCGCAGCCAAAAGACCACCGCCACTCGTGTTGTGGTGCTCACCCCGACCCGTGAACTGGCCATGCAGGTGCACGACGTTGGCTCCAAGCTCGGCAAATACGTCTCCAACCTCAGGTTTGGCCTGGCAGTGGGTGGTCTCAATCTTCGCCAGCAGGAGCAGGAGCTAAAGACTCGGCCCGACGTGGTGATTGCGACCCCTGGACGTTTCATTGATCATGTGCGCAACTCGCCCAGCTTCAGCGTTGACCAGGTGGAGGTGCTCATTCTGGACGAGGCCGACCGCATGCTCGAGGAGGGGTTTGAGAGCGAGATCAACGAGATTCTCAAGCTGATTCCTACAAAACGTCAAACAATGCTTTTTTCGGCTACCTTGTCAAATTCAGTGCAGTCGCTCGTCAAGCTCGGGTTGAGAAAGCCCGTGCGCGTCATGATCAACCCGCCCAAACAGGCCGCTGCTGGTCTAGTTCAGGAATTCGTGCGTATTCGCAAACGTGAGGAGAGCCGCCCTGCCATTCTGGCCTCGCTGCTGCAAAAGCTTGGCCGCAATCAGCGCACAATTGTCTTTGTTTCTCAGAAAAAGACTGCGCACAGGCTACGCGTTGTGCTTGGGCTACTGGGTACTCGCGTGGGCGAGCTCCACGGTAATTTGACTCAGGAGGAGCGTCTTCAGAGTATCACGGCTTTCAAGAACCTCGACGTGCCCGTTCTGCTGTGTACAGACCTTGCGTCTCGTGGTCTTGATATCCCCAAAATCGAGGTTGTGATCAACTATGAGCTCCCGTCCACATATGAAGTCTACCTGCATCGTGTTGGTCGTACGGCGCGTGCCGGCCGCAAGGGTACGTCCATCTCTCTTGTTGGCGAGAGCCCCAGCGAACGTCAGGTGGTGCGCAGTGCAATCCAGAGCGTCAACAAGAATACAAGCGCCGCCAAGCAAAAGATTCTCGGCCGCGATATCGACTGGAAAGAAATTGACACAATCAAGGAGGAGATCGAGTCCAAGCAAGAGCTCGTTGATGAGGTGCTGGACGAGGAAAAGACCGGCAAGGAGCTGCTGCTGGCCGAGCGCGAGATGAAGCGCGTGGAAAACATCGTCAAGCACCGCGACGAGATCTCGAGCCGGCCCAAGCGCACGTGGTTTGAGGACGAAAAGACAAAGAAGCAGGCGGCCAAGCCCAAGACCAACCACGCCAAGAAGGTTGCCGACGCCGGCGCGCAGAGCTGGGGCTACAAAAAGACCAAGACCGACCGCCAGCTCACCCAGAAGCGCGGCGCCCACCGGGCGATCGCCAAGGGCGGCACCAAGCGGCTCAAGAAGAACTGAAGCCATGCATTTAAATATTTATAGTTCCTCTACCTATAGTTTGCATCAGCATCCAAGCAGTACTGCACTTCCTGCTCCCACTTGTCGCCGTTGGCGAGCAATTTTTCCTTGTTGTACAGGAGCTCCTCGTGGGTCTCTGTGCTGTACTCTGTGTTGGGGGTCTCGACGATCGCGTCGACGGGGCACGACTCCTGGCAGTAACCGCAATAAATACACTTGGTCATGTCGATGTCGTACTTTGTGGTGCGACGCGAGCCGTCCACGCGCTCCTCGGCCTCGATGGTGATGGCCTGCGCGGGGCACACCGCCTCGCAGAGCTTGCACGCAATGCATCTCTCCTCGCCGGTGGGGTAGCGCCTGAGCGCGTGCTCACCGCGGAAGCGGGGGCTGTGGGGGCCCTTCTCAAAGGGGTAGTAGATTGTGTAGGGGGCCCTAAAGTACATGTCGAGAGCAACCCACATTCCTCTGAGCATCTCGGCGAGCAGAAAGAATTTGGTGGTTTGCCCGAGCAAGTCGCGGCTCTCCTCTTCCCAGGTCTTGGGGGGAGGCAGGCGGTAGCCCGCGGGGGGCACACCGAGGGGCGACCCTGCCGCGTAGCTGCCAGTGCTGGCCGCCCTGGCCATAAAGTGCCCTCTCAACCCCGTTTGAACAGCCCTTGTGCCTAGCCTGAACATTTCGGTAAGCTTACACCTTGAGAATGCGAGACTCATGATTGGGTTGTTTTCAAGGCCGGGTAACCCCCCCCCCCCGGGGGGGAGGGGGGAGATTTGTTTTCTTTTGGGTTGGTTTTTATAGTCAGCAGTTTGCCTGAGCTTCACACATGTCCAAGAGAGGATCGGGCGCCCAGTTGACGCGGTATCCGCACGAGCAAGAGGACGGCCCCACTGACGCCGAGCCAGTGGTCCCGATCAAAGCGTCGGCCGAGACCATGGCCGCTCGCAAGATTGCGCCCCCCCGCGGGGGCTTCAAGGCTGCGCCAAAGGCCAATCCGTTTGCAGGCTTCAAGCCGCAGGTGCCTGTGCAGGCGTCTGCTCCTGCGCCTGCGGCCCCTGCGGCCCCTGCGGCCTCCAATTCGTCGGCTCGACAGGCCGCTCTTAATATGAGCTTCGCTGCGAGAATTGCAGAGTACGCACAAAAGGACCCCGCTGGCGACTGGACTGCCGCCTGCGAAAAGTATCTCGATTACTTCAAGAAGGTGGTTGCTGGTACTCCAGCGTCCGCCTCAGTGTCTACCCCTGCACCTGCACCTGCCACTGCCCCAGCACCTGCACCTGCACCTGCACCTGCACCTGCCAAACCAGAGTTCAAACCCCCTCAAAACTTAACCTTTGGTCACAAGCCTAAAGAGCCGTCCCAGGGAAAGGTGAGCTTCGAGGCACCCAAGTCGTACACTTTTGGCGGCAAGCCTGTTGCCAAAGAAGAGCCTAAAAAGGCTCAGGAGGAGCAACCCAAGCCCTTTTCTTTTGGTCAAAAGGCCTCTGACGCGACCCCTGCGTTTACATTCAACCAGGCAAAGCCTCAATCTGAGCCCAAGGATGAGCCCAAGGATGAGCCCAAGGATGAGCCCAAGGCAAACGCCAACCCTTTTGGAGGTTCGAATTCCCTTTTCGGAACAAAATCAGAGTCCGCTCCTCTGTTCGGCAAACCAGAGTCCAACGCCCCATTTGGTACAAGCGCAGATAAACCTGCCTTTGGCGCCGGCAACTCAGCCCCTTTTGGCGCGCCAAACCTCAATTTCGGCAACAGCACCGACAAACCGGCCGAGTTCAAGTTTGGCGCCAGCGCGTCCTCAGATGGCCCCAAATTTACATTTGGCCAGCCAAGCACTCCTAAACCGTTTGGCGAGGCGGCTAGCTCGTCTGGGTTCTCATTCAAGCCTGCCGAAACCGGCTCTTGGAAACCCAGCGCCAAAGAGGCTATCCCCGAGGAAGAAGACGAGGACGAGGCTGCCGACGAGCAGCAGTCTAACCTTGCTGTCAAGGGTGCCGGCGAGGAAAACGAGGATACCGTGTATGAGGTCAAGGCCAAGCTCTACAATGCGGCAAATGAAGCGGTCGGGCTCGGCCAGCTGCGGCTGCTCGTGCACCGCGACACGAAAAAGGCCCGCGTGGTGATGCGTGCGGAGGGCTTGGGCCGTGTTTTGCTCAACACCTCCATTCAAAAGGCCATCAACTACATCTCGACTAAAACGTTTGTGACTATCCCATATTTCGGCGGAGACAAGCCAACCACCTACAAAGCCCGGGTGAAAACCGAGCAGGACGCCTCCGATCTGGCCGCCAAACTCAACAAGGTCAAGGCATAATTCTAGTTATCCGTAGCTACCTTCACCGACCTCTCTCGCCTGTCATCATCACCATCATTCATGTCTGTGACTCTGTCGACGTGCCAGCTCAACCAATGGGCCATGGACTTTGAGGGCAATCGAGACCGGATCATTGAGTCCATTAGGATTGCCAAGGCGCAGGGCGCTAGCTTCAGAACCGGGCCTGAGCTCGAGGTGTGCGGCTACGGGTGCCTTGACCACTTTCTCGAGGCGGACCTGTTTCTGCACTGCTGGGAAATGTTTCTAGACATTGTGCGCGAATCAGACATTTTGCTAGATGTCGGAATGCCCGTGCTGCACAAGGGAGTCCGCTACAACTGCCGCGTCATTGCGTACAATGGCAAGATCCAGATGATTCGTCCTAAACTATGGCTCAGCAATGACGGCAACTATCGCGAGATGCGCTATTTTACGCCCTGGATCAAATTCAAACAGGTTGAGGACCACATCCTGCCCAAGTTCGTCAGAGAGGCCCTTGGCCAGTACTCGGTGCCGTTTGGAGACGGCCGCCTGTCCCTGGGCGACACGGCCATTGGGTTTGAGACATGTGAGGAGCTCTTCACTCCGCACAGCCCGCACATTGACCTGGCGCTCGACGGCGTTGAGATCTTCACCAACTCCAGCGGGTCGCACCACGAGCTGCGCAAGTTCAACACGCGCCTCTCCCTCATCACTGAGGCCACCCGCAAGTGCGGTGGCATCTACTTGTATGCCAATCAGCGAGGCTGCGATGGCGACCGCCTCTACTATGATGGCTCGGCAATGATTGTCGTGAACGGCAAGGTTATCAAGCAGGGCGCTCAATTTGGGCTCCGGGACGTTGAAGTGCTCACCGCTACAGTCAGTTTGGACCAAGTCAGGGCCCACCGTAGCGCCATCTCGTTTGGTATGCAAGCGGTGCTCAGCACGCCGTACCCGGTCGTGCAGCTGGAGCAGCTCGGCGACAATATCTACAAAGAGTCGGCCAAGCACGATAAGCCCATTGAGCCCAAGGTTCACATGCCAGAGGAAGAAATCGCCCTCGGACCTGCGTGCTGGCTGTGGGACTATCTCCGCCGCTCAAAGACAGCTGGCTACTTTCTTCCCCTTAGCGGCGGGATCGATAGCTGCAGCACTGCCGTGATTGTGCATTCAATGTGCGTACTGGTCGTCAATGAGGCACCGCACAATGCCCAAGTGCTGCAAGACGTGCGCCGCATCTGCAACCAAGATGCGCCCTGGGTCCCGCAAACCCCGCAGCAGGTGGCGTCTAGCCTCTTTTACACGGCATATCTCGGTACTGAGAACTCGTCCAGGGAAACGCGCGACCGCGCAAAGCAGCTCGCGCTCGACGTTGGGTCCTACCACCTGGATGTCAACATTGATACTGTGGTGAGCGCAATGAAACTCTTTTTTACTGCTGTCACATCGCTGACGCCCAAGTTCAAGGTGCACGGTGGCTCTGACCGTGAGAACCTGGCTTTGCAAAACATTCAGAGCAGACTCAGGATGGTCATCTCGTACATGTTTGCCTCACTTCTTCCTTGGGTGCGCGGGCTGCCGGGAGGCCTGCTCGTGCTCGGCTCCGCCAATGTGGACGAGGCCCTTCGCGGTTATCTCACAAAGTACGACTGCAGCTCCGCAGATGTCAACCCTATCGGCGGAGTATCAAAGACCGACCTCAAGGCGTTTATCAAGTTCTCGCAAACTCAATTCAAGCTGCCTATCCTAGAGAGCTTTCTTACTGCCACGCCCACTGCCGAGCTGGAGCCAATTACACAAAACTATGTGCAAAGTGACGAGGCAGACATGGGCCTCACCTATGATGAGCTGAGTATCTTTGGACGCCTGCGCAAAAACCAAAAAATGGGACCATACTCTGCCTTCAAGTACCTCTGCCAAGAATGGGCAATGGCTCCGGTGGACATCGCCGTCAAGGTCAAGAGGTTCTTTTTCTACTATGCAATCAACCGGCACAAGGCTACTGTGTTGACGCCCAGCTACCATGCAGAGCAGTATTCGCCCGACGATAACCGCTTTGACCTGAGGCCGTTTTTGATCCCTGCCTTCCCGTGGGCTTTTAAAAAGATTGACGAAGAGGTTAAAAAGCTTAGCTAGGAAGAGTTGAAACTACCGAATTTTGGTACAATTCGAATCGAGTTGCGCTCCCAAAAGTTGTGAATGGTGTGGGCTACCTTTTCGGGACTATCCTCATGCACAAAGTGACCGCACTCGCTCAGGACCACAAGCTGGTACCTGCCCTGCATTTGTCCCACCATAAGTTCCTTATCTAGTCTTCCTGTACCGGCCAGAATCAGCATTCTTGGTACCGCAGCTCCAAGAAACGCCGCATCCAAGCCCTTGAACCATCCATCCCACCAGGGCTCGGACCTGAGCAAATCTACGCGAAAGGTAAAGCTGCTTGCCGATTTCTTCAAGGTGGGTGGGATTGAGATCTCTGCCGATTTGCGGTTGCGCAAAAGTGTTCCTAGTGACCAGTCCACAGCCTGCTGTGAAGTCTCGAATGAGCTTGGCCAGCTGCGCACCAGGCTAGACATACTTGTAAGCGCCTGAACTGCATATCCCTCCACTGCTTCAAGCACAACGAGTCCAGCAATATGTTTAACCTTAGCCTTTGAGACCACGTTCCCGCCCATCGAGTGGCCAACCACAAATACGTCGCGGGGCTCAAAGTGTGCGACAATGGCCTCGAAATCACACACAATATCATCAATATCAAAGTTTGGCTGCTCATCAGTATCCAGCGGATGCGAATTACCATGAAATCTGGCATCGTATGCCAGAAATCCTGCTTCCGGCAAAAGAGCTGCCAATGAGTCTATGAGCAGCTCGAAAGTGTGCAAACTGGAGCCCATCCCATGGTGAAAGGCAAACATTGGCGTTCCAGGCCGGTAGTGAACGTTAAAGCTATGGTTTCGTACCTCCACTTTCTGAGTCTTCATTTGTTATCCGGGGTCACGAAGAAATATATAAATAATAGATTAAGTTAGAATCAGGGCAAACTATTGCTAGAACTGCTCCGTTCGGTCTCAATATCGATAATGTCAAAATGAGCGCCATTGTAGTGTTTGCGTCCGTTCACCAGCCACCAAATGCCAGCCAATGCGGCAAACCCGACCGTAATAACGCTTGTGTAGTTCATTCCCTCCGCGGTGACTGGGACCGAGAACGGGAAGCAGTAAATCACAAACGAAACGATGATGTAGATGCATGCAATGGTGTTGACTGCAAAGCCCCATTTGCCCATCCAAAAGGGCCCAGGACGGAATGTGCGACGCTTGCGGAGCAAATGAGGACCGATTGCAAGCAAAAAGGATGCTGTGGTCAAGAGTACAAACGAACCAACAAACGCATTAAAGGCAGTAGTGGAGCCGACATAGATGGCACCGAGACACGTTGCAATCACAGAGCAAGCAAATGTGGAATATAGAGGGCTCTCCCAGCGCTTACTGACAGCGCCAATGTGATTGGGGAAGGGTGCAGCAGAGTCGCGCGACAGGGCGTACAGGGTGCGGCCTGCTGTGATCTGGCATCCAATGCACGCACACATGATTGGAAGGGTAATAATAATCAAAAGACCCAGAGTAGCGCCTCTGCTGCCCGTTCCTTGGAGATAAATGTCTCCCAGCGGACAAAAGGAGGACGTGGTAAAGATGGCATCCAGGTCACTGATGGCGTAGCAGAGAGATACGAGATATGCAAAGCCGGTAATGAACCCCACTAGAATCTGACAGAGTAGAACCTTGGGCAAATTGCGACCGGCTTGGGGGATTTCCTCGGCAATATGTGTGACGCAGTCGGGAGTACCCACTGCAAACGCACCGTTGAGCATACCAGCAAGAAACACAAAGCCGTTACTAGAATATCCTGTGTCATTCTGCCAGTCCTGCCAAACAAAGTGGTTACTGGCGTGAGAGTGACCGGCTCTGGAGGGCATCACAGCGCAAACAACCATGGACGCAAACCATCCGCCCACCATGAAAACAGCACCAATTTTATTGACAAGAGGCAAAATCCTATTGCCGTACATGACGAGGAGACCAGTGAACCAGCACACAATCAAGTGTACAATAAATACGTGCCAGCGCTCAGGAACATAGTCGGGGTGAAACATGCCCCAGCTGTATACCATTGTCTGCCCGACAATAGAGCAGTTTGAGGCCACTCCAAACACCCAAGCGAAGAAATTGAGCCAACCAGCAAAAAATCCACAAAACTTGCCCCACTTCTCGCCACCGGTGATGTTTGCCCAGTGGTAGACGCCGCCAGATGCTGGAATGGCGCTGGTTAGCTCGGCAATCGACAGGGCGATGAGCCAGTAAAATACACTGACAGCGAGAAATGCATAGATAATACCGGGAGGACCGCCGTTATAGAGAGAAGCCACAATAGCACCACCAAGAGCAGTCCAAGTGTTGCCGGTAACAACTCCTGTTGCAATGGCACTGAACAGGTTGAATCGTCTCTCGAGTTGTGGCTGTGAGTTGCTCACAAGTCCTGTTTCAATGTCTACAACGGCATCGCCTTCTACGACCACAACCTTTTTGAGCTCGCTCATACTCAACTGCCCGGGATCGCCCCGTTTTATACAGAGTGCATGACGTGCATAATCTCCGCAAAATGCAGGCACCATATACCGGCTGAAAAGTGAGCCAATTTAGTTCTTTTTGATAAATTTTAGCTATAAATATGTGCATGCTTGCTTGTATAGTTTATGCGTGCCATGTTGGCAGATAGCCGCATAGCGCGCTTAAGTTTTTTCCGATACTTGTTTTGCGCTCGCGAGGTACAATTTAGTAGCGTTTGCAAAATATTTTAGTACATAGTCGCAAGTCGTGGTACTCACAAGTCGACTCTACCAGCCCGCCACCCCACACCAAAGCCCCACTCCATACCCACGAAAAATAAGGGTCCGCCGAGGGGCGCCTTCACTATCGGCGCGCTCTGCTGGCCATCGCGAAGCATGATTTTCAATCAAGTAGAAGCTAATTAGGATTCAAAAATAGATTTTTACCTCTACTCGCACTCAAAGATGTGAATATTATTGTCGGCAGTAGTATCGACGGCCATAGCAATGCGGTGGGGGTGCAGTGCCAGCGACTCAACAGCTGCGACTTTAGGCGCAGCAGAGGGGATGCGTAGGGTGCTCACGCGTCGGCCGCTAGTGGTCCACAAGCCCACAACACGCGAAGCAGTGGCCACCACGGGCGCGTGTTCGTGGATATCAATGGCGCGCATATCCTGAGTGTGGGCCTTGAACTGGACAACAGAGTTGGAGTATCTGATATCCCATAGACGCACTGCTCCATCTGCAGTTCCGCTCAGCAGCTCGCGTGCTCCACCCCGCTGCATTCGCACGTTGAGGACGGGCGACCTCGACTCATTGTAGCGAGTAACCAGAACCGACGACTTTGGCTGCCTCGAGTCGTAGATGTGGACCGAACCATCGGCGAAGCCGGCCGAGAATACGTTGCCGGTGACCTGATCCGAAGTGATGGCGGTGAGCCGTGAGGCCGTGCCAACAGAAATATCCTCGGTAACCGACTCGCGCGCCGCGTCCCACACCCTAATAATGCGCGTGTCGCCGCCAACCAACAGGTGCCCGCGCGACTGGTGCCAGTCGATGCACACGGGCGATTGGCGGTGCTGAGGAACGAGGTCGCTGAGCACCCACCAAGCGGTCACCAGCTCGATCTCACCAGGAGAGTCGTAGTGCCTATAAATACGAGCGCAGCCATCGTTGGACGCGGTTAGCAGCAGCGGGTAGTCGTCCTCATTCACGAACCGCGCGGCAGAGACCTGGGTCCCCGCCGGGTTACCATTGCTAAACTGGTTGCGACGAGTGCCAGACCTCCAGTCCCATACTGCAACAGTCGCAGCATCATCTAGAGCGACCAGATGGGGCTCAAACTGTGAAAACACCAGCTTCTTGGGCTTTGTGGCATTTTTGAGCACCTGCTTGGGATTGTTCCACGAGCCAGTGACTGCCGAATCTTTCAGCACCTGAGTGGACGCCATAATTCCTTCATTCCGCTGCTTGCGCCACAGCCGTTCCATGTGCTTTTGCGAGCCAGGCTCTTCAGGGCCAAAAGAGCTAAGCTGCGGCTCGGTGAAGTACTCCACACTCCAGTCCAAGAATGCGCTCCTGAATGGCAACTTGTTCTCAACCGGAATATGAAACTCGCCCACCGCCGGTGCGGTTGGAGCGCGTTCGAGCTCCTTTGGCTGCAGAGTGTTGGTGAGGACGCTCGGCGGTTTGCTACCACCAAAAATAGAGCGAGCATACGACAATGCGCTGCCCACGAGGCTATCATCGCCCTCCACAGAAGAGGCAAATGACGCACGAGGCGACAGGGTTGGCCTGGATCCATCGCTGTGGTTGCCATTTGTGGTGTTCTTTTCGGTCTCAATCAGATAGCTCATGTTTTTGAGCTCATTGCTCAGAGGACTCTTGAACAATTTGCGGTACACATAGTCCACCAGGTGCTTGGACGGCTCGCTCACAGTGCTAAAGGGGTCTGTGCTCAGGCATAGCAAGACCCGCCAGCAGGCGAGATGGAGAGACCCATGCGCTGGCGAGTCGCTTCGAAAGTCGCCACTCTGAGCTTCGTGGTGCTCCTCTTCTATTGTGGCGTACGCACACACCAGGAAATTGTTCATGTAGAGAGACACCAGTTTGGAGAAAAACACTACCACCTCGCGGCGGACAATAGGCGACCCATCCACACCAACCAACAGAACCTTTTCAATAATTTCATTATCGCCGCGCTCAAAATATGTTGTCGAGGCCACGACGGCGGCGGCTCTTACCTCGGGGATAGGGTCCTCAAAGCACGCAAGCAGGTTTTCGAGGCAGTTTTTACCAGTAGCTCTACCCTCAGGACAGGACCAAATTTGAGAAAGGCAGAGGAGCGCCCATTGCCGCAGCAAAGGGGAGTCCTTCTCAACAGTGTATTTGCACAATGCCTCAATCAGGGGCGTTTGAATGCACAGCATTTGGCCCTGGGTATAGTCGCGACAAAACTGGGCAATGATGAACGCGCACATAGCCTTGTACTCGAGCCCATTGGCGGCACCGTCTGTTATGTGCTTTGGCGACACCAAAATTGAGACAAAGTAGTTGTATCCCGAGTCCTTGATGAGCTCCGTCTGAATATCCTTGTAGTAGACAGCCATAAGACGCGTCCAAATAAACACGAGCACTGGTTTAAGCTCTGGAGCCGGACTCTGAAGTAGCTTTTGAACATAGATGAAAAATGAGATGCTGAGGGCGATTTTTATCGCCTTGGGCCCGAGGTCAAGATACCTGCTGAGAAGAAGAAGTGCCCTCAGCCGGTGAATTTGTGACAGCAGCACTTGGAGCAAAATGGGGAGCTGCTGCGGGGGCTCGTCAATATCGGTGGAGTGGTACTTGAGCCAGACCTCAAAGGCGGTAAGCTGCTGCTCAAAAAAGTCGCTGTGTTCATATTCATAGACATCACCCTTTACCTCCGCCTTCTCGAGCGCTGGGAGCTGAAGAAGGTAATGGTGGACTGCCAAGTCCCACGAGGCCCACATTGGATGGTCGTGCGTATCTGGGAGCTCTGGAGTTGAGACTGGGTGGCAGTTGTAGACCCTCATGAGCCTGCAAGCCAGCAAAAAGTTACGAAACATTGCCGCTACCACCAGGTCCTGCCTGAAGAGCTTCTTGAACAGGGCCTGGTCGAGCGCACTCCATGCAATTGTGTCGGTGATTGCGGTGAAGATCCAATTGAGTTCTCCCAGTGGCGTTCGGCGGTCGCTTATTTTACCCGGGATCACAATGCTTGAGGGGTTGAGTCCTTCGATATTATGCTGCATAACGAACCACTTGACGGCAATGTCGACCGGGGAGGTAATGCAGCAGGTAAACATATCCGCTGGAAGCAGCGGGTGCATCGGTAGAATCTCGTCCGCTCTGCAGGCACCCATTTGAATGCAGCCCTCGCCCTCGGAGTAGCTAGGGTCCTCGCGAGCATTTCTGGCAAAAAATTCCTGAAAGTTGCGTAAAATGTTACCTGCACCACTGCAGTCAAAGCAGTAAATCACAGGACTGCCCAGCCATGAGTGCAGCTCATACACACTCACCGGTATGTACTGGGTGTAGCCGCGATTAAACACCCAGAGCTCGCCCGATGGGGTTGGCCTGGGAACACCGTGACCGTTATAGTGAAAGAGCACCCTGTCGTCTCTAGCGCTTCGCCTCAGCCCCAGGCAGAACCGCTTCGTGTCCTCGACATTTGGATCGAGGCATTGCTTGTATTTTGTGCGGGTACTAAGGCTCTCGTATTGAACCTGCAGGTTTTTGCCAATTTGCTCAATTGCCTTTTTAGAATCAGAGATGTGCGTCGGGTTCACCCACGCCTCGAGCTTTGCGCACGGCTGCGTCTTGATGACGTCGGGAGGATCCACGCCCAGGTTGAGGCACAGCACCAGAGCGGCATTGACTGTGCGCTGGCGATCCCCCGACCTCCAATCGGTGTTTGGGTGCGCTTTGGACTTGGGCACAGCTCCAGTCTCGTGCCTCTTATCGTCAAAGTAATTGCAAAACCCCTGCGCAAGGTACATCATCCACTCTTCAGAGATGACCCCGAACCCATGCCTTATTTGGGTGTTGTAGAGCGCCGTTTCCGCGCTGCTAACATTGTGCTCGAGGTCCATGTAAGCGCGATGTTAGTGATCTTTCTTTTAGGTGCTGGGCGGGGGCGAATCAAAAGTGATGATCTAACTCAAAGATTAGACGGGCTGGGACCCGACCTGGGCCTCGAGCCCGACTCGCTCGCAGCGGCCGTGCACCTTGCTAGCCTGCTCGAGGATAGCCCCCACACGAATGCTGGAACGGGCTCTGAACTCAATAAAAGGGGCGAAATCGAATGCGATGCCTCAATAGTGTGTGAGCCGGGCCGCCGGTGTGCGAGCGTCGCTGCCGCCCAGGGTGTAAAGAACCCAATCAAGGTGTGCCACAAGCTCCTGCACCAGACCAGCCCAATGCCATCATACCCTCAATTTCTGGCTGGTCAAGGTGTCGGTTTGTACGCAAGGTCCCAGGGCCTCGAGCTCGCCTCGCTTGAAACACCCCGAGCACGTCATGCCTACAACTATTGGACGAACCAGCTACCTGCAACCGACACAATTGGCGTGATTGCAGTGTCCAGGACGCAAATATGCGCCTGCAGCTCGTCAGGCGGCCCGATTCTCAAACTTCCAGGTAGGGTGGGCCCTGCAGCGGTTGTAGGCGCTGGCTGCGAGGCACGCGCGGACTCACAAGGCGCGCATTCTGCGTGTATATCATCAGGGTTTGGTGAGGATATGCTCACTTTTCAATTGAGCCGAAGGGCGATAAGCGAGGAGCTCGAGAGTCTACCCGACCTCATGCGAAGCGAGTGCACACTGCAACGACCGCCATATTTCGGCGTGATCAGAGCTCAGCTAGAGAGCGACTATGTCTATATCGAGAGCTTTCAGACTACAGAGTGCATGACCTGGGGCTACAGGAACTTGGAAACGGGAGAGACCAAAGTTCTGTGTACAAAGGGGCACGGTGCTCAAAAGGGGTTTAGACTACGGCTCTAATATTCATATATACATTTTGGGTCGTGACAATTTTGACTCACACTCTTGGCGTCTCAACAATTGGGGGATAACAGAATTGTCGATAGTGTTTTTTGATGCTCTGTGTGCCGATTTGAGCGCAGCGGTTGGAAAACTCGCATCCATTGGGTGTCGCAAGGTCACGTGAGTTGGGGTGCATAAATTCGCTGCAGAGACTCAATCCTCAATCACCCACCATGCCTCGTTTTGAAACTACCCAGCTCCACGGAGGTCAGAAGCCTGATCCTACAACCAACGCCCGTGCAGTTCCTATTTACGCCACAACCTCGTACAATTTCAGTGACTCTCAAAACGCGGCCGACTCATTCGCGCTCAAGGCACCCTCCTATGTCTACAGTCGCATCGCAAACCCTACCAATGAGGTTTTCGAGAATAGAATTGCAGAGCTCGAGGGAGGCGTGGGCGCCGTGGCCGTCGCCTCTGGCCAAGCTGCCCAATTTGTCGCCCTCGGTGCTTTGGCGACAGTGGGCCAAAACATTGTAGCGAGCTCTCACCTGTACGGCGGAACATACAACTTGCTCAAGGTCAGTCTCAAACGTATCGGCATTGAGGTTCGCTTTGTCGAGGGCCACGACCCCAAGGACTTTGAGGCCGCAATTGACGACAACACCCGTGGAATCTATGTCGAGAGTATTGGCAACCCCGGTTTTGATATCCCTGACTTTGAGGGTTTGAGCGCCCTTGGTCTCGAGAAGGGCATCCCCCTCGTTGTCGACAACACCTTTGGCGCAGGTGGCTATGTCGTCCGCCCCTTTGACTTTGGCGCCCATATTCTCATCCATTCCGCCACAAAGTGGATTGGAGGCCACGGTACAACTATCGGTGGTGTTGTTGTTGATTCTGGTAAGTTTCCTTGGGGGGAGCACGCTGCCAAATACCCCAACCTGACTGGTCCTTCCGCTGCCTACCACGGACTCAATTTTTTCGAGCAGTTCAAAGAGGCCGCCTTTATCTACTACATTCGCCTCGAGCAATTGCGCGATTTTGGACCCGCCCTCAATCCATTCGGCGCCTTCTTGTTGTTGCAGGGACTTGAGACTCTGAGCCTCCGGCTGGATCGCCACCAAGAAAACGCTGCCAAGCTTGCTAATTGGTTCCACAAGCACTCAAATGTGGACAGTGTCTCTTATCTTGGCCTCGAGAGCCACCCTCACCATGAGAGGGCTAAAAAGTATCTCAAGCATGGCTTCAGTCCCATCCTCACCATTGAGGTCAAAGATGGCAAGAGTGCAGCTGTCGTGGACAAACTACTGCTCGCCTCAAACTTGGCTAACGTCGGCGATGCTAAAACCCTGGTTATCGCACCTTACTACACTACTCACTCGCAGCTCAACGAGGAGGAGAAGAAAGCCAGCGATGTCACGCCTGGTCTGATTCGTATTTCGGTCGGCATTGAACACATTGACGATATTATTGAGGATTTCGATCAAGCGCTCAAGGCAGTTTACAATTAAGTTATCTAAAGTATGTGGCATCATTAGCTCTCTTAATCTCATTGTACATTAACAGTAATTATTGGTCTTCTCCATGTTGACGATGCATATGGGTTAAATTTGATACAAATTTTGACTATTCACGGCATGCGCTCGTAGATTGACCGGCAAAACAACTTGGGATCGCATTCACGCGAGTGTCTGTGGTATAGCGAGCAGAGACCTGAACCAGCAATTCTCAATCGAACCAAGCGAACCAAGCGATTGAACCACGCAAGTGCACTGCTATGTCAAATTTAGGGACAACTCCATGCGATTATATCTGTAGCTCGTTAGATGCTTGTGAGGTCAACTGCTATTCCGCTTCAGCGTTGAGGGGAGTGCTATCATTGGCAATATGAGGCTTGTTGCGAACATGATTGCTTTCAATAATCTCAAAAGGTTGCAGTGTTCAAGTTCACGCCCGCAAGAGCACTAGCCTTTTCGGTGCGGGTGCGTGGTGAGAGTTAATCGAAACAGCGACGCGAATAGCGCCAAGATTTTTTTTTTTTTTTTCAAGACTTTCTAATATTGCTGCGATGAGCTGTAATTTCTCTACGTGAGGCTGTATTGTGGTTCACAAAGGTAGGGAAGGTCAATTTTCCGAATAATTTTAATTTTGACTAGGTAATCGTTTTGGAGCTCTTTGCACACATACTAAGTCTAAAGAAAACATTTTTGAAAAATCTGATTTTCAACTCTAGTAGGATATAAGCCCCTCGACGGTCAAGTTGCCTTGGTGGCTCAGCTGGTTAGAGCGTTGGTCTCATAATCCGAAGATCGTGAGTTCGATCCTCACCCGGGGCATTTTTTTTCGGCAAAAAGTTCTCTTCATTTTTCACCTCGAGTAGACCGCGAGCGAGATTATTCCAATTAAACAGCCGCATAATCTTGTGCTTTTGGCATCCTTCGCACACCGCCGTGCCCTAATCACAATGCCGATGAATGCGCATCTCGCTCACACAAAACGAACGCTTAAGCGAGCATTGAGCTATACGATTCTGATAACTCACTCAATGTGGCTCTAAGAGGGAAGCCAATGTGCTATCAAGTTGCGCTGTCCTCACTGTTAATATTCTCAGATTGTCGCAGACTATTACTGCTTTCCGTTTATCATTAGCAAAATAGCTAGGCTTCGCCACTTTTCAGTCTCTAATAGGTTTATCAAGAAGAAATTAGAGCGGTGCGCTAGGGCTATCCAAAGCCTGAGACTGATAGCTTTTGGTGAGGCCTTGAGCGATTTAGTACTTGCGCACATTCATCGTGATGAGAAAAGATTAACATGTAGCAAGTTGTAAGAAGTAGCTGGAATCGTATGCCCAATCTTGCCCGGAGACCGTGAACGACTCGTTCGTTGTTGTAGGTCTGACTAGGAAGACACTCTAAGTAGGTTTAAGCCTGTGTGGAGGTCAACATATGGTAGAGCTGCACTGGATGACGGCCTTAGGGGCGCCTTATATCGTGTTGGATAGGGAGGCATCAGATGAATGTAAGGTTATCGAGGCGTGCTTCGCTAGCAGACAAGCTGAACAGCGGATGAGATTTAGCGTGAAGAGGTACGTAACAGAAGTATTTAAGAAGTGAGCTCGCAGTATGATATTAGATTCTGTACCCTAGCCTATTTTGGGGATACGATTTACCAAGCCCGGCAGAGATGTGCGCTCAATAGCTACACCCCCCTACGGCCTCGCTCATAGAGACAAATTTAAAGAGTAGAGCACGTTAACAATTTCATCAATATACATGCTTCGTGTTGTGTTGTCTATTTAAAATGAGACAAGTTAACATCAACGTTTTTAAGACTAACATGGCAGCCCATGCATGCTAGATGGATGATCAACTAACAAATATGATCTCAAGTACTTTTCATGAGAGCGTAGACTACAATCAGCCTTGAAAGTCCTAGGGCTTTACATACCGTGAAGTCAGTGAATTGCAAATCGAATAGTCAGGCTTCCTTGTAAAATTCGGGAAAGCTCTGGCGAATTCTAACCAGCGCAGAGAGTCAGGATATTCGAGGCATGAAGTTAAAGCCGCATATAGTCGTCAAGCCTAGAATTGAGTCAACCGTCAGACCTCAATAGCATTAAACCAGACACTAATAGGACAACTGCCCTACGAGAGTTTAAAAATAGCGCGCTGTGATAAGCATGCTGTATAGAGCCTTGAGGCATATACCCCGGCTTCTGTTTAGGGTAGTTGGCTGTGAGAAGTATTGAGGGTGTTCACACAGTGATAAGAACGGCGGGAAGTAGACTCTAACTTTTGATATATATATACAACAACATTCATTCGAGGTCAGATACTATGACAGTTATGCCCCGAAACGCGCTAGGCGAAGTTCACTGCAAAGAATATGTGGGCGAGGGTATTGTGCCCTTATGCCAAAGTCAGTAATAGTAAGTATTTTGCAAGAAGCTCACCCTGAAGTGTTTTTTCTAAAGCCCATCTTCCGCGTTGGAGCTTCTTAGAGAGTCCAATGTTTTTGCATTGGCGGTATATCTATCCTTGAATGAATGATAGACAAAATGTCGCACCTGAGGATGCATTTGAGAGGGTAAACCTCTTTCAATCCCTAAGAAAGAGTAAAATCGGAGATTAATATCGGGAGGGTGCCGCCTAGCAGGCATTATAACTGAGCTAGTCGGGGATAGTTACCAGCACTCATATTCCCTGAGATTCAGCTAGATAATGCTCATAAAAGAATTTTAACTGGGAGCAATGCTATCGCAGGGCTAGTAAACAGCTCATAGTACGACGAAAATCAACTAAGTAAATTCTTTCTAAATTTCCATTTTATATCTAAATATGATATAAAATATATTAACCTTGGATAAAGATAAAAAATTTGCGAGTTCTAGGTGCAGGAGAGTATTTGTTCAGCCAGATTTTAAGTCAAGTTGGTTTTGTAGTGTAGTCGGTTATCACTGCGGATTCTGATTCCGCCAACCCCGGTTCGAATCCGGGCAAGACCTTTTTTGCACCTTGTGGCACATCCAATCGACATTGTGGCATGCATTACGCAGCCACATCAGTCACATACCGTTCCTCCCTTATCCATGTCCCTCAAGTACACGCCTGAGTTTATCAAGTTCGTCAACGCCTCACCGACTCCGTACCACGCTGTCCATAACGCTATTGCCTCTCTGGGCTCTACTTTTACCGAGCTAAAGGAGAAGGACAACTGGGATATCAAGCCTGGCCACAACTACTATGTCACTCGCAATGGAAGCTCGCTCATCGCATTCAGTGTTGGCGGGCAGTACAAACCTGGAAACGGTATGGCTGTCATTGGTGCTCACACTGATTCCCCCACCTTGAGGATCAAGCCTGTGTCCAAGAAGAGCCCCGCTGGCTACCTCAACGTGGGTGTGGAGACTTATGGTGGCGGACTGTGGCCCACTTGGTTTGATCGCGACCTGAGTATTGCTGGCCGAGTTTATGTCCTGGAGAATGGCCGCCACGTGCCCAAGCTTGTGAAGATCCCCAAGCCCATCTTGAGGATCCCTACTATCGCTATTCACTTGCACCGCGAGCAAAGCACAAAGCTGGAGTTTAATCTTGAGACCCAATTGGAGCCTATTCTCGGTCTTGTCAAGACTGAACTGGAGGGGAACCTCAGTGAGAACCACCACCCCTCAATGCTCCGGGCGATCGCCAAAGAAATTAACGTCAAGGTCGAAGATATCGAGGACTTTGAGCTGATTTTGTACGATACTCAGGACGCTACAATCGCAGGTCTTGAAGACGAGTTCGTTTACTCGCCGCGCCTGGATAATCTTTGCAGCTCCTACTGTGCGGTTCAGGGTCTGATCGAGTCAGCCGGAAACCTGGCTGGCGATGAATCAATTAGAGCCATTGCACTTTTTGACCACGAGGAAGTGGGCAGTCAAAGCGCTCAAGGCGCGGGCTCCAACTTTTTGGAGGCCGTGATGAAGCGTTTGGCAGGCGAGAGCCCTTACCAGGCCCTCTCCAAGTCCTTCCTGCTGAGTGCGGATATGGCGCACGCTATCCACCCCAATTACCAGCAAAAGCACGAGGTCAACCACACCCCTCACCTGAACCACGGTCCTGTTATCAAGGTGAACGCCAACCAGCGCTATGCTACAAACTCTCCAGGCATGGTTCTGATCAAGGACATCGCCAAGAGTGCCAAGATCCCTGTGCAAACCATCGTGGTGCGCAACGACAGTCCTTGTGGATCCACCATCGGCCCCATCCTGGCCACTCGCCTCGGCGTTCGCACCCTCGATATTGGAAACCCGCAATTGTCGATGCACAGTATCCGTGAGATGTGCGGGTCCAAGGACATTGAGCTATCGGTCGAGCTTTTCTCGCACTATCTGAGCAACTTTTCCGAGACCCAGGCTAAAATTGATGTCTAGTTAACTAGGTACGGTTTAGAGTCTCGGCAATCGCCTCCTCTAGATTCCACTTGGGCTTGTAGCCAAGGGTGGTCTTTGCCTTAGTTATATCATAGTACCGCGTAGCGCAAGCTGTGCGAACCCTGAATGCCGTGAAGCTCGGCTCCTTGCCAACGAGCGCACATGCCCACTGCGATAGGTACCCAAGCGCCACAGCAGCAGTATAGGGAATGGTGTAGGTGCTCTTTGGCAACAAATTATCGTGCTTCCAGATCTGTTTTGCAAAGGACCAGAAGTACACCGGCTCGTCGTTGGTGATGGTGAAAGCTTCACCCTCGACGCCAGGCACATCTTGCAGCAGCTTTTGAGCTGCCAGAATATGGGCCCAAGCAATATTTCCGGCATAAGTCACGTCAAACAGATTGCAGTTGTCGCCAAGCTGGATCTTGTTTTGACCTCTTTTAGCCATGAGACGAAGGGATGGAATCATTTGACGGTCGCCTGGGCCGAAAATTCCCGCTGGACGGAGAGCCACTGTTTTGAAAGAAGCAGTGCTGCTTTTCAACACAAAAGTTTCGGCCTTTTGTTTGGTGAGGTTGTACGCGTCCATCGCCACAGTGGGGAACGGGCAGCTTTCGTCAACTCCGTACAGGTTCTCGCCGTTGAACACAACACCGGCACTAGAGGTGTAGACGAAATATTTGATTTTCGCCTCTTTGCAGCACTCTACCAAGTTTTCAGTGCCCTCCACATTGACCTTGTGGTAAACTGCGGGGCCCAGACCGTGGATAGGTGAGGCAGAGTGCACAACAATTTGAGGTTTGGCTGCAGAAATCACCTTGGAGACGCTCTCCTTGTTGGTCAGGTCTCCAATGTGTACGGAGATTTGTTTTGGGTCAAACTTGAAACCCTTGGTGTCTGGAAGTTCTCGCACGTCCAAAACATGGATATTGGGCCTAGGGCTCAGCTCATAGAATTCCTGAATAAGGTGCAGCCCTAGAAATCCACAGCCGCCCACCAAAAGTACGCTTTCAATAGCTGGGGTCATGGCTTATGTGTACGACGCGAACGAGATTATGCAGGCTGGCAATTGGATGCTCGAAAGCGTGCTTGCGCGGCCCAGAATTTTGTAGAAAGCCCATATTATAGACAGTAAAACGTTCGCAACTCTCCAGGATACGTGTCACACACTTTGTATCCAGTATTTGGGCTGCACGCTTGAAATATTGTTCCGTGGGTTAAAAGCCCAAAATAAGCTTGTGTGCTGCGCAAGGATTAGGTTTTAAAACTTATTGTGTCTTTTATCGTTAATATCTACTACAAAACAATAGTTTTGTCTCGTGGGGGGGTTTTTTTACGTCTAATTTTTTATTGTAGCCTGAGTTTGCAAATAAAAAGATATTTTTGTGTATCTAACTTATCAAAGACCAATTTCAATTAAAAAAATGCGGAAAACTGGCTTTATTTGTAGAGTTAAATAAGCGTCAAAATAAAGTTTTTTTTTTTTCTTAGTTTTTCAACTATGTAGCTATAGGCAGTATTTCACGCAA